>JBAPLJ010001679.1:0-98741 GCA_037832345.1 Rhizophora mangle | reverse complement strand
TTCTCAAGCTTTCAATTGCTGGCTGGAAACCAGACCTCAATGGCACGATTGATACAGCACGCAAATGTTGGGCATTACTGGAATTCTTTGCCTTACTCAATGTCATCCTAAACATCTCTCCTTCCAGCATTTTACCAGCATTGGCAGCTGCACAAGAAGTTCAACGGACAGAATAAATTAAAAGGGTTAAAAAGGAATGAGCCCAAATGAGAGGCTATTCAGGAAACGATTAAGAAGCAAAGACGGAGGGTCATTACCAGCAAAAGGGTGAAGCTTGGCAAAGTGAAAGAAGTCATCAGCAGAGCACCCAAATAGGATTCTGGCAGCCCTGTCGAAGCATATCACATTAAGCACCTTCGTATCCGTTGCAATTGACACCTGCCCACAACCCCACCCACATCATTAAAAAAGAAAAAAAAACAAAAAGAGGAATATGAGATGAATTGATACGCCTTCAAGAAAAATGAAGAAAGAAAAAAAAGAACAGGTAGAGGAGGAGGGCGGAGAGGGAAAGAAAGGCATTACAAGGATGCGAAAGAGGCGCTTGGAAGGAGGGGCGTGAAAGTTGGAGCGTGCGCAAGAGCTGCAGAGGGAATTGGGATTTTCAGGAAGAGTTCGCTCGCAGACTGAACAGGCTCTGTACCACATGTTGGTGGGGTCCATTGCTATCACTGCACATATTAGACTTGTTGCCTTCTTCCCCTCCATTTCCACTGCCTCCTTCGCCTTCTTCACTGGGTCTGTAGGTTTTGCCCTCTAATTTTTTTAGTGTAAAAGTAGTTAAATTTTAATAAATTTAAAGTTAAGAAATTTTATTATAATAAATTAAAATTATATATAAAAAAATTAATAAATAAATATTTTTTAAAATAAAAATAAAAATAATTTTTTAAAATTTTAAAAAATATTTTAATAATTTATTATAATTAATATAAATATTAAAATATTTTTTATTAATATTTTTATTTAAATTTAAATATTTAAATTAAAATTTATATTTTTTTAATTTTATGAATTATAAAAATAAATTAAAAAAATAATCACAACAGTAATATATAAATTAAAAAATAAAATATAATATTAAAAATTTAAAAAAAATAATTAAAAAAAATTTAAATTTAAATTTTTTAAATTTTTAAATGTGTAATAAAATTTAATAAATAATATAATATAATATAATATTTTAAAATTTTTATTATTTTATATATATATATATATAATTTTGTTTATCAAATTTTTTATAATATAAAATATATTAATGTTTTTTAATTAAATTGTATGAAAGTGAATAAAAAATAAAACAAAAAAATTTGACTAAAAAATTTAAAAAAATTATATAAATTTATTTTAGTGTTATTATTTTTAACATAATTTTATTTAAATATTTTATTTTTTTATATAATATTAAATTTATTTAATTTAAAATTAAATAAAAATTATTTAAAATTAATTATATTTTAATTTTTAAATTAAAATTTGTTATCTTTTTAATATAAATATTAAATTTTGTTGATGACAAAAATTTGTAAATTCAAGTGTACAAAATGTAGTTATTTCAAGTGCCCATTAACGAAATCCGTGTTTGGAATTTGGAGCACCTGCCACGGGCAAAGGCCCCGAGGCTGGAACGAGAAGTACCATTAGGGCCAGGAAATGGTATAAAATGGACATAAAAAAAGCGTCGGGCAGCCTCTAGATACGGCCCACTCATAAACAGTATCAGGCTGAGTAAAAAATTTTCAGTCCATGTATACGGCCCCGTTTTAAGTCCATTTCTATTTTTTATTATATTATAAAATATTAATATAATATTTAATAAAATTTTATTTAGTAATTAAATTTAAAAATAATAAAAATAAATATTTAAATATTAATCTATATAATTTAAATATAATTAAATTATTATAAAAAATATAATTAAAAATAAAAAAAATTAATTTAATTAATTTTAATTAAAATTTAAATTTTACTAATAAAATTTTATATAAAAAATATTTTATTTGTATTTAATTTTTTTTAAATTAAAAAATTTTATAATTTTTTTTACTTAAATTAAATATTGAATAATTTATAAATTTATTTTTTTTCATAAATATTAAATTTAAGTATAAATTAAATATAATTATTTATCAAATACTATTGAGGAATTAGATTTATTGCGAGAACAAATATTATTAAAATGGAAAGTAGAGAATACGAGACTTAAGAGTCTAGTTAATAAAACCTAGATACTTGAACTATAAACTCATGGAAATGAAGTTTTAACTCTTTTAATTTTCTTTTATTCTCTTATATATAACTCATTACATGACTCATATTTATAAGAAGTAAAGGTAGTCAACCATATTTTTATTCCCGATGTGAGATTTTGATATTTACCCTTAAAAGTCCCAATGTGAGACTTGAACTAAAAACTAACAAATCTCTACCTTAGCTCAAGTTTCACATATAGCCATAGTAACAATTCTCTACCTTCTTCATAAACTCTTAAATCATCATAGCATACCAATTAAGTCCAAGCTCTGCTTGAACTTAACAATTGGAAGAGGCTTTGTAAGCATATATGCAAGATTGTTTCTGGTACTAATTTTTTGAATTGAAACCTTCATCTCGGTAATTGTCTCAGTAGAGATTACAATAGTGTCCACAACTGTACTTCCTTGTAGAATATATAAATTTCTAGATCTGTAAGCTTTCATGACAACGAGAGCATATTTACTAACTTTCAAAACTACACCTTCATCGGTGTATCTATAGTCAAGGGCCTCAAATGTTCCCAAAGAGATGAGATTCTTCTTCAATTCTGGAACATGTTTGACTCGTGTAAGTGTTCTAACAACACCATCATGAGTCTTGATTCTAATCGTACCAATCCTAGCAATTTTGCAAACTCCATTATTACCCATCATGAAAACTCCACCTTCAATAGATTCATTGGTAGAAAATCAATCCTTATTGGGACATATATGGTATGTGTAATCAGAATCTAAGATTCATTCATGAGCAGACTTTGATTTATCATTAGCAAAGAAAATAATCCTATCACTTTCATCTTCTGTAACACTGGCTTTAACTGACTCATTACCTTTGTGCTTCTCCTTATTCATGGATTTTAGCTTCAAATAATAAGCTTTGATGTGCCCTTTCCTTTTACAATAATTGCACACCAAATTTCTATGATTGGATTTAGATCTACTAGACCTCTAATTATTTATATCCTTCTTATCTAATTTGCACTGAACCACTAAGCTGTCAACTTGATAGTTACTACTATTCTTCTCAGTTATATCTTTGTCGATCTGTTCTTTCGACTTCAAAATGAACTTAATTTCTCTATAAGAAATAATTTCTTTACCATAAAGCATTGTTTCTTTGAAGTGCTTAAACGAATGGGGAAGAGAATACAATAATAACAGGGCTTAATCCTCGTCCTCAATATGAATATCTATATTACTCAAATCCAGTGGTTAGCCCTTCTTATCTTATATATGATGCAAGCCCTTCTCTTTATCGTAGCATGGTAGGAGCCTTGCATTATTTAAACATGACAAGGCTAAACATTGCCTTTGCTATAACCATGAAGCCAATTCCTCAATTGTTGTCAAGTACATCGTATAGTGGATATATCTTAAGGGAACTTCTCATTATGTCTTTATTTTACCTCTTCTTCTGAGCTAGAGTTACATGCTTATGCTAATTGGGGCCCTTGTCTTGATAGTCAACGTTCTCTTTCTAGGTATGCTCTTTTTTTTCTTGCCTAATCTCCTTTCTTGCTATGTCCTGCTAGGGAATCCTGTAATCATAGAAAACTTGTTGTCTATATCGAAAATGACTCATGATAATCCTTTGACTTTTTCTTTTGTCCATGGGGTTATATGATCAAGGACCTACACATATGGAGTAAAATCATGGAAAGTCTGGTTAGAGGGGAAAAATTGTTGTTCACAATCTCTTTTCCAACAATGTCCTTCATTAGTTCATTTCGTTGCAAAATTGTCTTAATTAAAAAAGGGGGAATAACTATAGACACTTGAATTATGGATCATTGGGGAATGTCCCACCACATAGAATAGATCTATCAAAGATGACTATACTCAAGTCAAGGATTAGGGCTTGAGCCTAGTCATTACTTTGAATCTATAATCATCTTCTCAAAAACCTAACTAATTGGCATGTCCTTTCCGTTTTCATTGAAAAGTCTTTGGCTCTAGCTCTCTCAAAGTCAAAAGGAATTTTGCCAGTAGAGTTGAAGCAACGTATTCATTAGAGGAAGAAAGACATGATGCATATCTTAAAACTCGTTCCTACTACTTTACTTGCTCAATTAGTGAATCTTTCTTAATCAGATCTACCATACTGAACAGGAATGCTTACCCCAAATTGTCTTATTCTTTTTTCAAGTCAACTCTTTATTCGTTATCATAAGGTATGGAGTTGGCTTGTTAAAGGAGTTGAGTACTTACTCTCCGAATATCATTATTCTTGTTTACTATGTGCCTTTCCCTATTGAATCCAATTTGATTTCGGAACTTACTTACACCCCTGTGATTTCCCATGCTTCCTAATTGGAAATTACTTTCTCAAACTCGGGCTCAGGCATAGAGAGAGACGGGACTATTCCAACGAGTCCTCCCATGGTGAACAAAAAGATTAACATCAAAGTCTTTATATTGAAAAAAAGTCCCCTTTCATGATTGAGGGGCAACTGACCAAAAGGAAAGTAGGTAGGCCGCTTGTTTTTGTTTAAGCAACAGTAAGGAGAGGAGCGAGTGAAAGGGTAGCAAGCTAGTTAGGAGAGAAGTCACCTTTGGATTCTTAAGTAGGGGGTAGGGGGGAAAGCACGATAAGAGGCATGTCTCGGGCTTAGGTGACAGCAAAGAACTTTAGAGGTAGGTTAGAAAGGAATGAAAGAGAAAGGCTAGGAGCGATATAGGCTAAAGATGGAAGTCAATCCATCTTTTGTCCGTATTGTGTCCCATGCCAGGATGAAGAAATCTGAGGATTTATAGTAATGCTCATGGAAATATTGACTAGTTTAATGCTCATACCAATATGGCAGAACATTTTAACATTTTTTTAACTATTAAAAATGAAAAAATCGTCCTTGCTTGCAAAAAAAGGAAGGAGAAGGGGAGCGGGGAGGCTGACCCCTTCCACCAGACTACTTTACTCACTAGAACTCATTTCAGGAATGTACAGGAACTGGTTTAACAAAAAGGGCTAAGAAAAACATCAGGTTTGAAACTCACTTCCTTGAAAAGAGGGAGACGAGTTATGTAGGCTGTTTCTATTCTAGAAATGTAGCAGTTGCTCAACCAAAGCTGGTCAAAGAATGCAATGATGGGACTCCCCATACGTGACTGGGGAGGCACAAGCGGGCTATCATAGTCTTCCTAACTTGTCTACGAAAGAATAGGTCATACTCTAGATGCTTCGGATTTTGTCTAGTAGATGATAGCCCTAGTTGACCATTCTTTCAAAAGCATAGCTAAATTGTGTAAAGCTCTTCTAAAACCTGAGCTATTTTCAGTCGTTTTTCAAGGGAGGGAAGAAAGAAAGAGAACCGCATCAAATTTATCCAAATGCGACAATATAAATGATCCTTCAAGCATGCAAAATATATATAACTTTGCTTTAAATAAAGCATATTCTCCATTGTATTTTTCATATATAAAGACTTTAATTTCTTTTACAAATTTTTAACAGTAATCTCACTAACTACTTCTCTTAAAATTTCATCAGAAAGATTTAAGATGATACTTGATCTGGCTCTTCTGTCGCTTTTTCTGCCTCCCTAGCAGCGCTATGTCAACACCATCTTGAACCAATATGACCTCCATCTTCAGGTATCATATATCAAAGTTGACACTCCAGTCGAACTTCTCAGAATAATACTTAGTTATTGTTATAATGACTATTTTCCCGAAAAACCAAAAATCATAATGACTATTTTCTCAAAGAACCAAAAACTAAGGCTCTGATACTAGTTTGTTGGGAAATGAGTTTTGGGTTGTAGTCCTTGAAGACAACAACAAAAGTAAGAAAAATAACTAGACAACAAATTTTATGTGGTTCAGTTGATATGACCTACATCCATAAGCAAAAGTGAGAGTAAATATTATTAAAGTAAAAAATACAAAAGAAACTTAAGAGGTTGGTTAATAAAACCTAGATACTGAAAATATAAGCTTATAGAGATGAAATTTTAACTCCCTTAATTTTTTCTTATTCTTTTATACATGGACTCTTATTTATAAGAAATAAAAATAGTCAACTATATTCTTATTCCCAATGTCAGATTTTATCATTCATCTTCAAAAGTGTCAATGTGAAATTTGAGTCAAAAACTAACAATACAATATGACATGAATTTATAATTATTAAGTATATATATTGTGTCAATTTATTATTTAAATTTTTAAATATAATATAATAAAATTTTTAAAAAATAAATAATAATACAAAATAATTGAGTTTCTAAAAAAAAAAAAAGATCATGTCTAACATGATACACCTCATTTTACATCTCTTATATATAAACCAAACTAAAAAAATATAGAAGACTTAACATCTCTCAATTTTTCTAGTAATTTGTTTAAAACGTTTTGGCCGCCATGTATTGGGTTTCATATGTAGTGTGCTATTTTAGCATAAGCGAGGTCCAATCCTTACCTTTTTTTTTTTTTTTTTTAACCTCGTCGCGTGCCTCAAGAAAATAAGAAGAAGAGGAATTCTACCAAATACGCTATTGAATGGGAATTCTTGCCAATACAACGGGGGAGTGAGACAGAGAACAAGTGGGCGGGACCAGTACAGGTCCTTTTTTTTTATCTTTTTTTTTTTTTGAAAATATGCAAGTATGCCATTATTTTTATTTTATTTTTAAATTATAAATTACGTGATAAACAACTAGAAGAAATAAATGTGCATATATACAATATATATGATACGTATATAAATAATATCAACGTGCAAATAATATTATTTTATTGGTTGTATATATATTTTTGTTAGATGTATACTTGTTATTATTAAATATATGTACATTTTATTTGATTATATATACTTTTTATTTTTTAAAACAAATAAAAAAAAAATTAAAAGGAAACGGAACCGCGCGAGCCCCAACCCTACGCCACTGTCCCATAAGTTTTTTCAAAGACAGAGACTTACAGAAAGGAAGACTTGGAAGTTGAAATGATTATGGTGATACTGCGACCTAATTGCAGTTATCCATACGTTTTCAGTGTTGTCCTGCCAAAGAGAAAAATGAAAAACCTATGGTTACAAAAATGCTAAGCTGCGTACTTTGTAAATCTACAATTTGTGTCAAATAAAAACAATTGGTGTTTCGTAATATTTAAGGTTTGTGGTTAACAAAACTGCACCACAATTTTGTGATCAATAATTTTCTTGAATTTCAAGACATTTTGTATCGAAAAGATTTATTTTCAACTTGTTTCATCTGCTTTAAGTATCTAATTTATTGATATGAACCGGCCTATCATGGAAGAGTCCGCCAAAGAGATGGAAAAGTTGGGCCATGAGTCACCGGAACTGATTGCCTTCAGTTTAGGTTTGCCAACAAAAAAATAAGTGACTTGTTAAAAACCAAATCAGCTTTGACAAGATCCACCTTGCCGATCTCCTCAATGGCCCTCAACCTCGGCCAACACCGTTGGAGGACTAGAAGTGACGTGCAAATCAGTCAGTCATGGGCGCAAATAATATAAAAATGTAAGATTTGAATTGTGAAATTTTTTTAAAAAATTAAAAAATTATAAATATAATTATAATTATTGATATAAATTTTATTTTATTTATTAATTTTATTTATTTTATGTGTTCTAAATATTTTTTTTCAAAATATATTTTTATTATTAATATAAAAGACTTTATTAAACATTTAATGTCTCTAGAGACCACAAGTTTATTAAGCATTTGATGCCTCTAGAAGCCACAGGTCTCCCCCTTGAAAGCAAAGAATTCTCTATTTTACGGATTCTGCTGTGGTAAGTTGATATATATTTATGTTTTCCTTCAGTCAATCAAGAATTAAATAGTTCAAGTGTCCTTTTAACGAAATCCGTGTATGGAATTTGGAGCAACTGCCACGGGCAGAGGCTATGCGGCTGGGATGAGAAGTATCATTTAGGCTTAGAAATGTTCTAGAAGTTGGCAGCCTACATTTCGGCTTATAGCGAAGTTGTCTTGCATTTAATAATGCAAGGATCCCAACGGGGAGAGAGAACGATTGCGTGGATGTTACTTATTTTTTATTTTTTTTTAAAAATATAAATTTTTTATTTTTTTATATATAAAAGATATAAATAAATAAATAAATAAAAAGTAGTATATATATTATAATATATATTTATTGATAATATATATTTTTTTATTTGATTATTTATATATTATTTTTAAAAAATAAAAATAAAATAAGATGGAGCTGCACGAACCCACTTTTATAAAAACGAAGACTTACAAAAGACTTACTGGAAAAATAAAAAGAGAATAGACTTGTATCAAAATCACATCCTTTCATTTGTCAAAATTTATTCAATTATCAAAACAATAAAAAAAGTGATCTTTAATATATTTTTTTTCCTGATGTCTCAAGAAAAAAAAAAAAAGAAAAAAAAAGTTGTCTACCAATAACACTATTGAATGGGATCATTGCCGGTACAATAATACAAAGACGGGGAGAGAGATCGAGTATTTGAGACTTGTACAGAAATTTTTTTTTTAAATTATGTGACTTGTGTATATATATATAATGATAATAATATCTAAATAATATTATTTTATTGATCGTTTGTATATTTTAATTAGTTATATATATATATATTATTTAATTATATAAATATATTTAAAAAAATAAAAATAAAAAAAAGGAAAAATTTTGGTATGGAACCGGCGAGCCCACCCCAATCCCCATCCAATACGTAGGTATTTCCTTTCCAACCATTAATGGACACCTGGTGCCAATGGATCAACCAGAAGCTGCATTGCTGATGTTGAAGAGCTGGCTGCAAGGAAATCTTAGTGTAATTGATCAAAAGAAGAACAGAAGATTGTACAAATATAATCCCAATTGATTGTCTCATCCAATTTGAAGATTTCTTGCCAATGGCATTATTCCTGCATTGTCTCGCTTGCATGGTTTCAGAATTGAATACAACTTGAATATAACTGCACAAGTACTAATTCCAGCATTGGCAGCTGCACAAGAAGTTCAATGGACAGAACATATTAAAAAGGTAAAAATGAAAAGCCCAAATGCGAAGCCATCATTTCAAACATCCAAGAATCACGTAACTTAATCCGAAAAACGAAAATACATCGATACAAATTAAGAAGATAAGATGAACGCCAAATTAAGGAAGCGATAAAGAAGCAAAGACGGAGGGTCATTACCAGGAGAAGGGTGAAGCTTTGGCAAAGTGAAAGAAATCATCAGCAGAGCAACCAAATAAGATTATGGCAGCCCTATCGAAGCATATCACATTAAACACCTTAATTTTGTTAAAAATTTTTTAAGTATAATTAAATTATAAAAAAATATATTACTATTAATTAAAAATAAAAAAATATTAATTTAAATAATTTTAATTAAAATTTAAATCTTATTAATAAAATTTTATATAAAAATATTTTATTTTAATTTATTTATTTTAAATTTAAAAATTTCATAATTTTTAATTATTTATTTAAATTATATATTTATTAATTTATAAATTTATTTTTATACTAAAATTAAATATAATTTAAATATAATCATTAGTTGCATATGACATAATACAAGTCCATAAGCCCCTGTTATTTGGATTTATGGGCGGGCTCAATGTTTAAAAACAGTTTAAATAATTTAATGCTGAATAGTCGTCACCCGGAGGGTCACAGTGGGTACAGAAAAGAGAGAGTTTTAGGTCCCATGTGCTTTTATGGATCCCTCTGGATCTGTTTGCCCGTCTGCTGACAGCATCAATTGTTGTTGAGGCATGGTTCTTACAGTGATGAAAATTTAAAGAAAGTTTTTTATTAGTTAAGATTTTAGTAAAATTTTATAATTATTATAATTTTTAAATATATGATAATTATTAGATTAGATAATTTATTTATTTAAAAATTTTTATTTGATTAATTTTTTTTATTTTTGTAAATTGTTTATAAATAAAATTAATATAGTGTATTAGAAGAGTTTTTTTTATTATTTTTTTAATGAGGGAATGAATAATTAGATAATTTATTTATTTAAAAATTTTTATTAGATTAAAATTTTTTCTGTCTTTTTTTTTTTCACTCTCGTAAGTTGTTTATAAATAGAACTAATATAGTGTGTTAGAAGAGTTTTTTTTTTTTTTGTTTTATTTTTTGCTTTAACGGAGCGGGATGAATATGATGAATTAAATTGAGTCTTTGAGACTTGTGAGCTGCCCATTGCTCATTTCATTCTCTTCCTGTTAGGTTCTCTTTCTTCCATTATCGTCTCGATTCCTCTTATCTTGTCCCACATCAATAAGATGCCATTCTTTTCTCCATTGACTGAATGGAATTTCTGTTTGCTTCAATCTAAGCATGACATTTTTGGAGTTTTTATATCTTGTAGGTGCTTACATGTTAATATCATTTGATGCCCCACTTTTGGCGGAAGCAATCCTGGGTTGAGGGCTGAACTTATTCATTCGGTGAATGATCATCATCTGAATCTTATTTGTGTGGCTCTGCATATATGTCGCACACTTCCCTATTTGCATCACTATCTGTAAGTTGTTTTACTTGATGCCAATATCAGGACTTTTCTGCTTTTTAAATTTGTTGATTTTGTAAGGTACCATTTAATTGCTTTTTTAATTCCCTCTATTCACAATCAATTGAAACTTCTTGTTGACTGCGTTATCCACAGTTGTGTGGTTGAACTTCTGTTGAAATAATATGCGCAGAATAGGTAAGAATGTCCTGAAAGCTTTTTGTGAGTCAACACAAATTACTGATAACTTTCAACTCTAAACCATCGTGTCAGTACCCCAATTTCATTAATGGAAGCCTCCTAGTAGTGGTGGATGATAATCAATAACTAGAATCTGGCTTTCTAGCGACTAGTGATT
The DNA here is from genome assembly GCA_037832345.1 of Rhizophora mangle. Taxonomy (NCBI): domain Eukaryota; kingdom Viridiplantae; phylum Streptophyta; class Magnoliopsida; order Malpighiales; family Rhizophoraceae; genus Rhizophora; species Rhizophora mangle. The sequence continues at coordinate 87,633 of JBAPLJ010001679.1, read as the reverse complement.
CAGAGAGTTCTGTATGGTCACCAGGAGCAGTGTCCAGTACATAGTGGTGAAAACAGATGAGCCTTTTACGCACATCCAAGCCTCGTTGTCCCTGCCTTAATCCATCTCTTTGAATCTCCCTCTTTTCTTTCTGTTGCAAGTAACCACGAATCGTCACAATCCATCCAACAGTAAAAAGGAATGAGCCCACACGCGAAGCTATTCAGGAAACGATTAAGAAGCAAAGACGGAGGGTCATTACCAGCAAAAGGGTGAAGCTTGGCAAAGTGAAAGAAATCATCAGCGGAGCACCCAAATAGGATTCTGGCAGCCCTGTCGAAGCATATCACATTAAGCACCTTTGTGTCCGTTGCAATTGACACCTCCCTACAACCCCACGCACATCATAAGAAAACAAAAAGAGAAAAAAAAAAAAAAAGGAAGGGTAGAGGGAAGCACATATTAAAGTTGTTGCCTTCTTCCCCTTCATTTCCATTGCCTCCTTCTTCCTTTTCCTCACTAGAATTGTAGGATTTCTTTTTATTCTCTGAGTGAAATAGTGGTTAAATTTAAATAAATTTGAAGTTGAGTGATTTAATTATAATAAATTAAAATTATGTAAAGTAAATAAAAATTAATAATAAATTATGTAATTAAATTAATAAAAAGTTTTAAAATTTAAATATAAGTAAAATTTTTCTTTCAATAAAAACAATATTTTCTATATTTTCTTAAAACTTTCTATAAGTTTGTGATAATTAATGTTGAAATGCCTTTTTGACAAAGTCACCTTAGGCAAATCTAACTTATTATGTGATTTCAAATTTTGAAATTAGAATATTTAAATTAAATACTACACTCTTTTTGGACCTTAAGAATTATAGAAAGAAAATTGAGAAGAAAATATTAAAAGAAAACAAAGTATATTAATAGATGGATAGAGAAAAAAAAAATAGAGTGAGACCTATACAAAAAATAACTTAAAACTTGAAATCTAAATTTTTTATTCTAATTTTTGATGTGTAATTAAATTTTCATAAATAATAAAATATAACTAAATTTTTTTGATATTATTTTATTCTTCTATTTATCCTCTATTCCTTTGACTATATTCATCTACATTTTCCTATAGAAAACACTCAAAAATAAATAAAGAGGAAATGAAATATTTTTCTTTTATTATTAGATTTCTTGAAAATAAAGAAAAAGAAAATGATAATGGAGAGAGAAAAAAATTGATAAAATTTGGAAAAAAAAAATTCCTTGAATTACCTCTAAAATAAGTTGTTAATAACTAATGACTATAAGAGAGGGAGTAGTATAAACTACTTTTGTTATCTAATAATTAACTTTTATTCAAATTATTTCAATTTTCAATATGTGAATTTTATAGTTTATTACTAAAAAGTTATATTCAAGATATTTTGATTAATTGAATAATTTTTAGTTTTTTTTTTGTAACTTGTTTGCATACTAATAGTTATTTATTTATTTTTTTTTTAGTTATAGGACAATAATTATATCTAATGTAGATTAAATAATAATTTAATTTTTTTTAATTATTCAGTTAAAAAATTTAAGATTATATTTATTTAATATATTTTTATATTTTTATAATATTACTTAATTTTGAATCTTATAAATTTATTTTATTTTTTGTTTTAATTTAATTTTATTTAAATATATTTTTTTCATAACATTAAATTTATTTTATTTAAAATTTAATTAAAAAATACTTTGAAATTAATGAGTTATTTTTTTTTAAATATGCACTAAAATTTGCTCATGATAAAAGTTTTCAGATCTGAGCATACAAAATCTAGTTAGTCAAGTGTCTATTAACCAGATCCGGGAATGGAATTTGGAGCACCTGCGACGGGCAGAGTCTGCGCAGCTGGAACGAGAAGTATCATTTGGGTTAAGAAACGATATATAATAGACATTAAGAGGGGTCGGGCAGCCCTTCAGTCGGGCAGGCATAGTTCGATATGGGCCGTTTTAGATACGGCCCGTTCGTAAACAGTATCAAGTTGAGTCGAAAATTTTTTCGACTTATATCTGTTTCTATTTTTTATTATATTATTAAATATTAATATAATATTTTTTAAAAATATTTTTAATAATTAAATTTTAAAAAATATTATAATAAAAATTTAAATATTAATTAATATAATATAATTAATATTAAATTATTAAAAATATATATTATTATTAATTAAAGATAAAAAAATTAAATTAAGTGATTTTAATTAAAATTTAAATTTTATTAATAAAATTTTTTATAAAAATATTTTATTTTTTTAAATTTTTATTTTTTTACTTAAATTATATATTTATTAATTTATAAACTTTTTTTTATAAGTATTAAGATAAAATAAGATTTAAATATGATTATTAGTTAAATACTAAATCGCACAAGACAATAGTTCTTAAACTTATGGGCTGACTCATTGTTCAAAATTTTAAATATAGTATGATAAAATATAGGAAAAAAAATTAATTATAGTTTGGCATAATATAAAATAAGTGAATTTTTTAAAAAATAGATAATAATAATATGTTTTATTTTATTTATTTAATATAAAATAAATTTAAAAAAAATAATATCTCTCAATTTTTTTATTAATTTGTTTAAAATATTTTAGTGATTAGCAATCTATATATCGACTTATCACCTTTTATTCCGTTTCATTGTAAATATTTATTCAATTATCAAAATAAAATGAAAATAAAAAAGAAAAAGGAAATCAAGTATGTAGCGTGCTACTGCTAAAAAGAAAGTATGTAGAAGGGAAGGAACTGTCCACCAAAAATGCTATTGAATGGGATTCTGGCCGGCACAATAATACAAAGAGACCCTCCAGATGGAGAGAGAACAAGTGGTCGGTTTGAAAAACGTCGTCCAAGTCCTATATACAGACAATAACAATGTGTAAAAAGCACAGTTTTATTGGCTGCATTCACTTTTTTTTATTAATTATATACACATTTTTATTTATTGTATATACATTTTACTTGACCATATACATATTATATTTTTTCAAAAAGTAAAATAAAAAATAAGAGGAGACGGGCGACCCACCCCACTGTCCAAAAAACTTTTACAACGACGAAGACTTACAGAGGGCTTGGAAGTCAAGAAGAGAAAAGACGTAGACTTACAGAGGACTTGGAAGTCAAGAAGAGAAAAGACAAAGTCAACCGCAGTTGTCTATATGCAACTTTTCTACGCTTACCCCAGCTGGTGTCAATTACGATGATATAGCTGCCTAATTGCAGTTGTCCATACGTTTTCGGTGTCGTCTTATAAAAAGTTAAAAATAAAAAGGCAAAAAGAAAAAACTGGTAAGGCGAGCTGTTTGTAAATCTACAGTTATCAAATATTAAAAAATTAATATTTGGTAAATATTTTGTGATTAATAAAACTGCACCATAATTTTAATTTAAATTTTAGAACTAAATTTTTTTTATAGCAACATGTCATAATTATTATTATTTTAATTATTATTAATTAATTAATTATATGTATCAATAATAAAATTTATAATTATAATAATTATATTATAAAAATTTATAGTACTAAATAATAACTAAAAGTAAAATATGATATTAGAATTATGATAAATATGGTCAAGTATATTTTAATTAAAATTATATAAAAAATATAAATTAATTTAAAGAATTTTTTTAATTATTTATTCTAAAAATTTAAGATTATTTATATTTAATATATATTTTTCTCCTTTCTAGTACACAAATAATGCAAAGCGAGGGACGGTCCAGATGGGGAGAGAGAATAAGTGGATGAGACTGTTGCGGATCTCATTGATTAGTTTTCTTCTCAAATATATACGTTCTACATATTTTTTCTAAAACCTGTGTGAGGAGTAAACAAGCAAGGTAGATATGTATACAACACGTACAAATGCATTTACAAATCATTAAATAATATTTTTCTATAAATTATAAATATATTTTTATTAGTTATATGTACATTTGGTTTAATTATATATATATATATATATATATATATATATATATATATAAATTTTTTAAAAAATTAAAAATAAATAAAGGAAAACAGATGGAACCGAGCAAGTCCACCCCCACCCCCACCCCCTTTACACCCTCAATTTGGTAATTGCAACACCAATACCAAACAAACCTATAATAGTGAATGATAATCACCACAAATTGATATATGATATTAAAATTATGATATATATCATCTACTATTTATCGATCTTGCATTAAGTGATATTAGAACCTTCTAACTTTTTGTGGGATATATAGTAAACTGGATTAAAATTAACAAGATATTTTTTTAAATAAAATAGTATCAGAGCCATATTACTACATATGTCACCGGGGTTCGAGTCCCAATTGAACCCAAGCTAATAAATCTGGAGTTTAAGTGTAAACTGTTACGTGTCGAGAGTTAAGTATGTATACTAAGTGTAACTTGGAGTGGTCCCGACAGTAAGTTCCTGAGGTCGTGAGATTGTTGGTCAGGTCCAAGTCATGTGGATGAACACCCCATACGTGGACAAACACCCCGTAGGCTGAAATATAGGATAAGACTCGTGCTATCAGAGCATAGTGAGATATATGGTAAACTGGGTCAAATTTAACAGGATATCCTTTTAAATGAAATGTTGGATATATGGTAAATTGAGCCAAATCTAATGGGACATCCTTTTAGATGAAATGGTATGAAAACCTTACTACCACACATGTCATCGGGGTTTGAGTCCCAACTGAGCCCAAATTGGTAAGTCGAGAGTTTAAGTGTGAATTGCCACGTGTCGAGAGTTAAGTATATGCCAAGTATAACCTGGAGTGGTCCCGGTAGTAAGTTCCTGAGGTCGACAGTGAGACCGTTGGTCAGTTTTAGGCCATACGGATGAATGCCCCGCAGGTTGAAATGTAGGGTAAAACTCGTGTTACCGGAGTGTGGTGGGATATATGGTAAACTGGGCCAAATCTAACGGGATATCCTTTCAAATAAAACCTAAACCCTAAACCTGGCTCTGATACCACTTAATGCAGGATCGACAAATAGTAGATGAAAAAGAAATTGAAAAACTTGAAAACTGATATTGACAATTAGATCTAAGTACTTGGTGTTGTTTACACCAAAAGTCCTTCCAGGATTAGATCCTTTGGGAACAGTTATTGGTTTCCAACCGATATATTAGATCAAAACTAAAGTCGTTTGAAAACCAAAATTTGTAAAGATAAAAATTTGTAAATATAAAGATAAAACTTACAATTTATTCAGGAATAGATATTTACAGAGGATATAAGATTGGTGAAGGAGAAATGTAAAATGATAAGCTTGTTTACAAATGAAGTTTGCCTTCTCTTTTATAAATAAAGAGAAGTGTACAGAAGTTTGATGAGTTGTACATCTAGATAAGCTATCTTTTGGTGGAGTTGGTAGATAGTAGAGTATGGATTGCAACGAATTTGATGAGCTGTACATCCAGACAAATTATCTTTTGGTGGAGTTGGTAGATAGCAGAGTATGGACTGCAACTTTTGGTGGGATTGGCCAATAGACTTGTTTAAAAGTAAAGTTAATAAGGGTAAAATAATTTCCCATTACTTTACTTTATATTTGTTGTTTGCCTTTTCATTCTTTTTTGCTTTTGACAGATTCTTTGGTTGATATCTGCTGAGTTGGTGAGCTGGCTTTATCAACTGGTCTGAAGATGTAGTCAAACAGGTCATGATTAGCCAGTGGATCATATGAGGTGGAGGCTAAGCTGTCACCCAATTGTCTTTCGGCATTGGTGAGGGTTTGCTTTAAAGAAGAAATGCATTTCTCTTAGGATTTGGATCCTACCAATTGGGCCTATGTTTGGGCTTTATAAACCAAGAATTAGGATGTGGAGGCCTCTGTTTGGTTTGACTTGGTTGGATGTTGTTTGAACCAATCCAAAATTCCTTTAAGATGGGCTCTGTGTTGGCGAGCTTGAGAAAACTGATGCTAGAATTTGACTTTGTAAACTCTTCCAAGTACTGGTGTAGTCATCATTGGATCAGGACGATATTAGAAGTCCCACATACAACACCAAGGTAGCCTGAAATAGTAACAAAATAGGAGAAGTATAGCATATACATTCTCTATTTGTGATAAAAAGTATTTATCAGAAAAAAGTTGGAATCCTTCTTGAATGGGTTCAGGAAAGATTTAAACAATAGGGCCAAACTAGGACCATCATTAAACAAACCAAATATGAAATTTTATAATAGTTTGAGCTTCCTAAAAAAATAACCATGAATGTTTGAATTATGAATTTTGAAAGTAAAGGGCATTAAACCATGTTTGTTTGTAATCCCAATAATTGAACTATTGGGCAAATTTAAAATTTTGATAAACAAAGGATTTGAAGGAAATTTGAGTAAAGAGATGGTTGGGCCATTCGAATGGGTGAAAAACCCGGATAATTTGTAGAGTTGAATAACCTATTTCATTGTTTTGAGAATGATGGCAAAATTTGGCAAAGTATGTGTCAACAAGTATGACTTCATAAAAACTATGGGGCCGGTGAGGATCCTAAGGTTTATAAAACCAAATTTGAAATAGGTTTTGTACATAATGGAGAGGATCACTATGGTGATACCTAACTTCAACAAGTTTAATATTTTGGAAAGTAAATTTTTTAAAATAAGTTTATGAGAAAGATTTTTGAGGGACTTTGGAAATTGCCATCTCTAATTTTGGAAAACCAATTTGGAGAGGAGATGGAAGAACCATTGATACCTCCTTTTATGACGATAAAACTGTCATTTGTTTAGGAGGTGATAATGTTATGACCTGCTTGCCTTTGACAGAAGCCTTTTGATGTTCAAGGTTTTTTTGGTGAAGAAGGTGGAGTTGGTCTTCTTTTGGATTTGATTGTTGATTTATCTTCATTAAGTTTTGTCAGGAGAGCTTTGAGGGTTTTCTTTTTGGTTGTTGGGCTAAGTTGGTCAAAGATTGGTTCAGAAGAGTTAGATGATTTGGATGATTCAGTAGAGGCTTGTTTGCATGGCTGGGCCATTGGTTGGGAGTCATACTCGGAGTCTGGTTGATTGCAAACATTAACCCATGTCTTGTGTTTGAAGGTTTTCTTTTTGTGAGGCATGGTTTGTACCCTGTAAATATTCTCTTGTAAGAAAATTAGGAAGATTGTTAGAAGAACTTTTGATATATTCAATGTCAAAATCATAAATACTTAAAATGACTTGCTATCTAGCAAAAATTTGTTTGGAAGCAAGATTTTGAACACCTGTTTGTAATACAAATTTGGCTGCTTGACAATCAATACGTAAAAGAAATTTTTAATTTAATAAATCATTTTAAAATTTTGAAATGCATAAAACAATAGCTAAAATTTCTTGTTTGATAGTGGAATACTTCCTTTGAGACTCATTCCAGTGTTTTGAAGTAAATCTCACCAACTACTCTTTTTGAACTTTTACTTGTTTAAGAATTTGCTTATACCCTAGGTTGGATGCATTAGTTTCAACTATTTTTGGCAAGGAGGGATCAGCTAAGTGTAAACAGGGTAAAGTATTGATTTGGGTTTTAATGGTTTGAACAAGTTGTGTGAGATCTTCATTCCAAGACTTTGAAGAGTTTCTTTTAGATAAGCATTCATGGAGTGGTTTGACAATAAGGTGGAGCTTTGGATAAAAGTCAGAAACATAGTTAAGGCTTTTAAGAAATCTTTGAAGTTGAGTTTCGTTAGTGAGTTGACCTGGGAATTTTTCTGCAAAGACTAGTGCTCTGGGAAAAGGAGTGATAATTCCTTGGGAGATATAATGTCCAAGGAATCGTATTCTTGTTTGGAAGAGATCCATCTTAGATTTAAAAATAGTTAAGTTTGGTTTCTTGGTTAAATGCATGAAATGATGCAAATGTTTGATATGTTTTTCAATGCTTTCAGAAAAGACAAGTACATCGTCTATGTATACGATTATAAAATGCATACATGATATGTAGATGTCATTCATAATGCATTGGAATTCAAAAGGTACATTTTAAAGTCCAAATGGCATGACATTCCATTGAAATTGACCAAATGGGATAGTGAATGCAGTTTTGTAACAGTCATTTTCATGGATTTGGATTTGCCAAAATCTTGATTTCATGTCAAATTTTGAATAAATATTAGCATGCACAAGTCATTGGAGTAAATCTTTTTGATTAAGAATGAGATACTTGATCCATTCCAATGCATTATTCAAAGGTTTGTAGTTGATTACCAGACGAGGAACACCACATTCCAATTCAACATTTTTGTTGACGTAGAAAGCTGCGCAACTCCATGGTGACTAGTTTGGTTTGATAATTCCTTTGTCAAGAAGATTGTCAATTTCATGTTAACAATGTTTGACTAGCTCGAAATTCATCTAGATAGGTCTGGCTTTGGTTGGGATTTGTCTTTCATTAAAGTCTCTGGCATAAGATAGAGTTACAATATGTTGATGTCTATGCCAAAATGCATTTAGAATATCAGAACAGATAGTTTGCTCAATTTGGGTTCAGATTATCTGAATTTGACTTTGGATTTTAGGTGTTTGTAACTGGGTTTAGAGTTGTTTAAAAGAAACCTCAGTTTTAAGATGATTTATCTGAGATTTTTTTGTTTGAAGCAAGATATTTAATTCGGTAGATTTTTAGAGGGACAAATTTTTGAGAAGGTTGATATTTCAAATTTGTGACTTTTGGATAAATTCAAAAATGATGGGTTGGCCAAGGACTTGGGTGTGTATTCCTTGAGGTATTACATTGAAAAGCTTGATAAGGTTAAGGAATGGTGTACCAAGAATAACCTTTTGTTTTAGGTTTCGTACAAGAATGAAAGAAGTTTTAAGAGAGATACCTTGCTGGCAAACTTGTACTTCAGGAAGTTTGTATTCGATGGTTAGTCAGTGGTTGCTTGGCCATTTTAATCCTTCAATAGTTTTTTCGAAGAACTTAGTAGGAATGAGTCCTTCCTGAATGCAATTGAGATTTGCACTGGTGTATACTAAAGCAATAGTTTGTAACAAATATTGGTTAGCAATAGTTAGTCTAATATTGATCAGCCATTTTTGGGTTGTAACTTCTGTTAAAAGAAACAAAAATTCATTGTTGGCTCCAGTTGATGTTTCTAGTTGGAATGTTTGTACTTCTGCAAAAGAGGAATTGGGTAACTGTTTATGTACTACATCTAATAGGGATGTTAGTACTTGGTGGTCATTATTACACTGTTGTTTGAGCTGAGCAATTTCATATTTTAAGAGATTTATTTCAGATTTGAGATCACTTATAGTGGTAGGTCTGGTTTAAGGTTGTTTAAAATGGTTGAGGATATTTTGCAAATCATAAGGTGTTTGAGTTTGTTGGAGTAATTCATTTGACTTAGAAGATGAAGGGGGTTTTAGAAGTTTTTCAAGAAAAAGGGTTTTGGCATGATCATTACCTAAACTGTCAAGGATGTTAAGGACCTGCTCTTGATCTCGTGTTAGTATGGATATCTCGTTGTTAGAAGAGGATTCTGAAGTGTTGTCATCAGGTTGGAGACCTTGTTCTTCTTTGGAGGAGATCCTAGATTCTTCTGAACTACTGTCATTGAGTAAGGTCTAGATTTGGGTTTGGACTTGTTCTGTGAGTTCCAGTGATTGGAGTTTAGTATTTAATTTGCAGTAATGGGTTGAATGACCAGGTTTTTTTTTTTTTTGCATATGTAGCAAATCATTTTGGGTTTTTGGTTAGGTTGATAGTTTTGAGTAGGGTTCTTGAAAGATTTTTTGTGAATTTTTTGTCTGGATTTGGGCTTTTGATAAAATGGGTCTTTTACATTGGGTTTGCTTATCTTAGGTTTAGGTTTGGATTTCCTTTTGGTTTTTCTTTTTGGTAAAGGTGGTCATCGAACTGAGCATAGAAAGATCCAAGCTCCCTCTGGGCTTGTTGTTTTTCCCATTTGATCTATTTTTGTAGGCGAAGATCACTACAAACTTGTAGCCCTTCTTTATGGATGAAGCTTGTTAGTTCGCCATAGGATAAAGCATTATAAGGTATTTGCTTATTGTATAATTCAGAAAGTTTATTTCAAATACATTCTCTTAAAAGTTTAGGAAGACCTGCTAAAAATTTTTCTTTCCAAAATGGTTGGTTTGCATCTTTTCGCTGTATAATATGAGTTATGAAAGTATCTTTGTACCAGCAAAAATTATGTGAATATTTGCATCTTAAATTTGAAAGAAGTTTAGTACTTTTATCCTTTAAATGAGAAGGATCACCAATAAAATGTTTAGTAATTGTAAAAATAAGAGTGGTTACTGCATCAGGAATGAGATTTTGATGATTGTTAAGGATAGGTCGCCCATCCTTGTCAAGTTTAATGTTGGAAAGAATTTCTTGGTGATTTGTCAGTGTAAGGATGTTATCCCACCATCTTTTAAGTTGTCCCGAGAAACCTACAATAAGAATCTCTGCAATTGTTGGATCAAAGGTCTGACTATGAGTATGATAAACTTTTGCAACCATAGTCATCTATTGGAGAAGGTTTAGGATTTGGTATTCAGAAAAGCCATCAATGTTCCATTCGTAAATTGAATTAGAACTGTATTTGGTTTGAATGAAAGAGGGTTTTTCTTTAAGGACAATGTTAGGGGCAGTTGGTCTAGGATAATACATTCGTGTAGGGATCCTGGATGGTTCAACCTTTACCCTTTGAATTTTGAAGGAAGAATTGGAAGAAGAATCAGATGAAGTGTTAGAGTTTTGAAGAACTTGCAGTACTTTTCTGGAAGAGGTTTTGCCATGTAGGGCTTGATACCTTTGAACTAATGTTTGGTGAAATTCATTTAAACTATTGTGAGAAATTTGAAAAGGTTTAAACATGGGTGACAAAATTTGTTTAGAAATAAGTTTATCTTCTTCTTTTATCTTTTCAAAAGAATTTGTAATAGATTCGATATTTAAAACTTGATTTCCAATGATTTGTAAAATTTTGTTTGTTGTTTTGGTCAATAATCTTTTGAAAATCTTTTAAAAAAGAATCTTCATATTCTCTTCTGACTTTAAAAAGAGAAATAGAGATAGCAGATCCTTTGTGTTTAAATTAAATTTTGCATGATGAGGAATGTATTGATTCTATTTTAGAACCATTCATCAGCTCCCATTGTTGCATTGCTATATATATTTGCACTTTATGTTCTTCTGTAAAGGAAGTTCAAGGATAGTCAAATTCCATTTGAAAGTTTAAAAGCTATATTTATCAAACCAATCAAAAAACAAAATTATTTTTCTTTCTCTAGTCATCTAGTCATAATAATTCTATTGGATAGCTAGTCATTTTTCATTTTGAAATGTTTTAAGAAACTATTTTCTTTATTCATTATTCCAACTAGAATAAAATTCTTTTCTCAAAACTTCTTTGTTGATTTCTAAATCATTTGAAGAATCTTTTTCCAAGACATTAAGTTTAGGGTTTACCTCAGACTCATCAGGGAATTGGACATGGGAAGCAGATGCTTCAAAAGAATCTAGTGATCTTAGAGATGTCTCGTTGTATGTTGGTCTAGGAATCTATCTGTGTAGATCAATACCAGAACGATTAGAAGTATAACTGTTTGTCTTAGTGTGACTAGGAAGTTGTCTTACTGAATTACTCCTTTGCAGGTAATTAACAACACAAGATTGAAGATCATCATCTTTAAAGTATGTAGATCTGGAGTTGGTGGAGTGTTGTGCAAAAGAACCACTAACACTACCATCATTATGTTAGGTGATCCTGTTAAGGTTGGGATTAACAGAAGGTTGAAGAATAGTGGCGTTATCGATTTTCCATGTGTCAGGGAGGTCGACCTCATGCCATTTCATGTATTTTGGAGTTTGAAGGTTGGATCTTCTCATATTCATTTGCCATAAAATTGTTTCGCCTTTGTTGTCTAGGCCACGCAAAGTCTTTGTATGGAAAGAAGATTTCATAGCCTTGTACTGGATTCTATACATCAAACTTAAAGGTATAAAACCTTCTACAAAACGATTATTATAGATCTTCATTTGTAAAGTTAAAACATTTAAAATGTTTTTGTCATGCAAAGAGATAGTGAAATCAGGATAGCAATTGAAATAAACAGGTTCAGAGCATAGACTAGATTCAATGATGCCAATAAGAGAATCATCAAAATTTAATAAACGACAATCCCTTAATGCAACAAGAATAAATGTGTCAAGTCCTTATTTAGAAAGTGGTTTAATGCCTATTTGAACCATGCCTAAATGCAAATAATTATAATGCTTTTGATGATGTTTTATGGAATCATGAGAAAACAATTTAACAATTTTAATAGATTTAGAAAAACAACAATCTCTTTCAACTGTTTTGATAGTATAGTCAGTTTTTCTGAGAATGTTAAAGTTGGAGGTTTTGTAGATTTGTTTTTCAATAAGTTTAGGGATTTGCCAATTGTCAATGGATTTGTCAAAGTTTTCAATGAAGATCGCATCACGATTTAAGGTTTCAGAAGAAGAAGCTTCAGAATCATGGCTTGGTGTTTGAAGTCGTAGGGTAAAAGTAGACATGCTAACCTTTAATCAAAATATACCTACAGATGAAACTAGTTATGAGATTTATAGATATTGGCTTAGAGTAGTCCAATGGTCTTACTGCCTCATCGGGTTTTGCAGTTTGGTACACCCTAAGTGAGTGATCTACTCACACTTATCTCATAGATGTTTCGCTCAGTATACAGAGGTTGAAGATAAATATTATTTTTCCCTCACTTGTCTCCCCCTCACAAAAAGCTGGCTGGCTCTAATACCATTTCATCTAAAAGAATATCTTGTTATATTTGACCCAGTTTACCATATATCCCACCATGCTTCGGTAGCGTGAGTCTTACCCTACATTTCAGCCAACAGGGCGTTCATTCATGTAGATGTTTTGCTCGGTATACAAAGGTTGAAGATAAACAATGTTTTTCCCTCACTTGTCTTCCCCTCACTAAAAGTCGATTGACTCTGATACCATTTCATGTAAAAGGATATCCCGTTATATTTGACCAAGTTTATCATATATCCCACTACACTCTGATAGCGCGAGTCTTACCTTGCATTTCAGCTTACGCTTTGGTAACGCGAGTCTTACCTTGCATTTCAGCTTACGCTTTGGTAACGCGAGTCTTACCTTGCATTTCAGCTTACGCTTTGGTAACGCGAGTTTTACCTTACATTTCAGTCTGCGGGGTATTCGTCCATGTACTGCTAGCACGAGTCTTACCCTGCATTTCAGTCTACGCTTTGGTAGCGTGAGTCTTACCTTACATTTTAGTTTGCGGGGCGTTCGTCCACGTACGGGGCGAGTCTTAGTCTACATTTCAGCCCTAGTTTACCATATATCTCACTACGCTTTGGTAGTGTGAGTTTTACCCTATATTTCAGCCTGTGGGGTGTTTGTTCACGTATAGGGCGTTCGTCTGACCAATGGTCTCATTGACGACCTCAGGGACTTGGTAGTGCGAGTCTTACCCTATATTTCAGCCTGCGGGGTGGTCGTCCACGTATGGGGCGAGTCTTACTCTACATTTCAGCCCCAGTTTACCATATATCCTACTATGCTTTGGTAGCATGAGTCTTACTCTATATTTCAGCCTGTGGGGCGTTCGTTCACGTATAGGGCATTCGTTTGACCAACAGTCTCATTGCCGACCTCAGGGACTTTAGGGACTTGGTAGCGTGAGTCTTACCCTATATTTCAGCCTGCGGGGCGGTCGTCCACGTATGGGGCGTTCGTCTGACCAATGGTGTCACTGCTGACCTCAGGGGCTTACTGACGGGACCACTCTAAGTTACATTTGACATACATATTTAACTCTCAACATATAACAGTTCACACTTAAATTCTAAACTTACCAACTTAAGTTCAGTTGAGACTCAAACTACGTTGACATATGTGGTAATAAAACTCTGATACCACATGTATATATATATATATATATATATATATATATATATATATATATATATATATATATATATATATATATATATTAATAATAATAATAATAATAATACCTAAATAATATTATTTTATTTATTATTTATATATTCTTTTTTAATTACATATATATTTCTTTAAATTATATATACATAACAGTTTTAAAAAAAATAAAAAGAAAAAAAATTGAGATGGGACGTGACGAGCCCCACCCTAAACCCCCATCCAAGAAACTTGCACAAAGACGTAAATGTTCTAACATAGAGTATAATCGAAAGAGATTAGTTGACAACAGTAAAAAGATGGGCGCCTAATTCCAATACAATACGGGTCTATCAGTGCAAGTCAGCTGAAGACCGGGATTGATGAGTGGGTAGGTGGCTTCCATCTCTCGCGCAGTGGGAAGTAATGAGGCTAGTCTCCCCCCGAATGAAGAAGTAGTGGGCCCCTTCCCTTCGGCCCTTTATTTAGATTCTTTCCTTTTTTTGTGCTTCCACCTTTTCCAACCATTAATGGATTAGAAATTTCCTTGGCAGAGGATAGACTACGGCGCCAGAATCCATAAGAGATTTGATTCCTACAAGTACTCTTCCTTGGATTAACATATATCCAACAAAATGATCAACGAAGCCATGGCGCCCTCCTCACATAAACCACATCCCATATTGCTTCAGATCTTGTCCTCCTTCCTTCTCATAATACTACTTTCTTACCACTTGGCTTCCCCTGATCTCTCTCTTGCCGATGCTGCTGCTGCTCAAAATGAAGTGGGAATGGAAGCAGAGGCACTTCTAAGATGGAAAGCCAGTCTCGACGACCAAAGCCAAATATTCCTATCTTCTTGGGGTCTGACTGGAGGACGCAGCCCTTGCAATTGGCATGGAATCTACTGTAATTCCGCTGGAAGTGTTACCAATATAAGCATCTCAGATTCTGGTTTATGCGGTATGCTTCACAGTCTCAGCCTCTTGTCATTTCCCAATCTCACACACCTTGCCCTCGATAATAATTCATTCTATGGATCTATCCCCTCACACATTGGTAATCTTTCCAAGCTCATCCATCTAAACCTGTCTATGAATTCTTTTTCTGGGACTATTCCTGAAGAAATTGGCAAGCTCAGTTCACTTTCTTTTCTCCTCTTACAAGAAAATAATCTTGAAGGTTCCATCCCTACCACCATCACAAACATGTCCAACTTGGTTCACCTGTATATTGGAACAAATAAGCTATCTGGTTCCATGACGGCAGAAATTGGAGTCATGAGGAGGCTTGAGCAACTTGATTTATCAAGGAATGGCCTCAGCAGTGTCATTCCTTCGTCTATAGGAAACTTAACCAATATGTTGTTTCTTTATCTGCAAGGTAATCATTTCTCAGATTCTATACCAGAAGAAGTTGGAATGCTAAAATCCCTTTGTCAGCTAAAATTGCGAAACAATAATCTCATAGGATTAATTCCAAACTCTATAGGAAACTTGACAAATTTGACTCATCTTTCTCTTTCTAATAATCATCTTTCTGGCTCCATACCAAAAGAAGTTGGAATGTTGAAATCCCTCCTTAATCTGTCGTTGGAAGACAATCGTCTTACAGGATCAATGCCAGACTTTATACGGAATTTGACAAATTTGACTCATCTTTTTCTTTTTAATAACCAACTTTCTGGGTCCATTCCAGAAGAGATTGGAATGTTGAGATCCCTCCTTCATCTGTCATTGGAATACAATTGCCTCACAGGATCAATCCCAAACTCTATACAAAACTTGACAAATTTAACTCATCTTTTTCTTTATAATAACCAACTTTCTGGTTCCATACCAGAAGAAGTTGGAATGTTGAGATCTCTTCTTTATCTGTCATTGCATGACAATTATCTTACAGGATCAATTCCAAACTCTATAGAAAACTTGACAAATTTAACTCATCTTTTACTTTACAATAATCAACTTTCTGGATTCATACCAAAAGAAGTTGGAATGTTACGATCCCTTCTTTATTTATCATTGGAAGACAATCATCTCAGAGGATCAATCCCAAACTCTATAAGAAACTTAACACATTTGACTCATCTTCATCTTTCTAGAAACCAACTTTTTGGCTTCATAGCACAAGAAGTTGATCTCAGCCCAAGGAACAACAAATTGGTTGGTACTCTTAGTCCAATGAATACAAATCTTACCTTTTTGTATAGTTTGCAATTAAGTTCCAACAATTTCGTTGGCCATTTGCCACCCGATGTATGTCTTGGTGAAAAACTTGCATATTTTTCAGTCTATGACAATCATTTTATTGGTCCTATCCCGAGAAGCTTGAGAAACTGTAGCAGCTTGTTGAGACTCAGGCTTGAGAGAAACCAACTAACTGGAAACATATCTGATGTTTTTGGTAGACTCCCACACTTGAACTATTTAGATTTGAGTGATAATAATTTTTATGGTGATCTCACGTGGAAATGGGAAGATTTTTTCAATCTATCCACCTTGAAAATTGCCATGAATAATCTCTCTGGTGGATTACCCTCCGAAATCAGTAAAGCAACTCAATTGCAATCACTTGATTTGTCTTCAAATCAACTTGTTGGGAGGATTCCAAAAGCACTGGGAAAGTTAAAGTTATTCTACCTTATTCTTAATAATAACCAACTCTCGGGTGAAATCCCATCGGAGCTGGGAATGCTATCCGATCTTGAACGTCTTGACTTGGCAGCAAATAGTCTGAGCGGATCTATTCCAAAGCAACTCGGGGGATGCTCTAAATTGATCTTCCTAAACCTTAGCAGCAATATGTTAAGGAGGAGAATTCCTTCAGAGATAGGAAATTTGCAATCTCTGCAAAATCTTGATCTCAGTTGGAATCTGCTGGCAAAGGAAATACCACCAAAGCTTGGAGACCTGGAGAAACTAGAGGCATTGAACCTCTCCCACAACATGTTGTCTGGTAAAATTCCAAATTTGGGCCCTTTGTTGGCCTTGAACATGGTGAATATATCGTATAACAGATTGGAGGGCCCTATTCCAGATAACAAAGCCTTCCAGGAAGCTCCATTTGAAGCTTTGAGAAACAACACAAACCTCTGCGGCAATGCTACCGGTCTAAAGGCCTGCCTTTTAATCCCAATTCCCAAGTCTAAGAGTGAGAGTGGTCACCACAAATTGATCATTTTGATTGTTATTCCTCTCTTGGGTGGCATTTTCTTACCTATTGTCCTCGTTGGAGGTTTCTTCTTTTTATGTCAAAGGCTTAAAAGCAGAAAACCCGATTCAGGGGAATGTCAAGATATTTTTGCTATATGGGGTCATGATGGCAGAATCCTATATAGAAACATACTTGAGGCCACAGAAGATTTCAACCCAAATCACCAAATTGGGTCTGGAGGTTACGGAGTAGTTTACAAGGCTTTCCTGCCAATTGGTCGGGTTGTTGCTGTCAAAAAACTCCACCAGAGTGAAGACATCACTGTGACCGATTTGAAATCATTTAGCAGCGAGATTCGTGTGCTAAGGAATATAAGGCATCGGAACATTGTCAAATTGTATGGTTTCTGTTCAACTGCAAAACACTCCTTCTTGGTTTATGAGTTAGTGGAAAGAGGAAGTCTAAAAATGATCTTAAGCAATGAGCAAGAAGCAAGGGAGTTGGATTGGATGAAGAGACTGAATGTTGTAAAAGGAATGGCATGTGCATTGTCCTATATGCACCATGACTGTTCTCCTCCAATCATTCACAGAGACATTTCGAGCAACAATGTCCTTTTGGATTCCGAATACGAAGCCCATGTCTCTGACTTTGGCATAGCTAGGCTCTTGATGCCTGACTCTTCTAACTGGACATCATTTGCGGGCACCTTTGGATACACAGCTCCAGGTTAGTATATATCCTGAATCCCTCTCTAATAAATTAGCCTGCCGAGTGAGCTAGTAAAATATTATTTGTCCCTTGTTACATAATGGAAGTTTGGAGTTCGAACCCATACCTCATTCTAAGCTTTTATACTTAATAGCTACTAACTGCATCCAGTAGTACACAGCAGCAACCAAAGATTGCTGCTAAACAAAACACAAAATCATAATTAGTATGGTTTAAATGCGATTAGATTATTGTTGTTGCACAAAGTGCGTGGTAACAGGTTCTCTCTGATTTTGTTTCTCATCATTTTAGAGCTAGCATACCGGATGAAAGTGGATGAAACATGTGATGTGTATAGCTTTGGAGTGGTGGCACTGGAAGTGCTAATGGGAAGGCATCCAAGCGATCTGGTCTCGACTATTTCATCTTCAACCTTTTCAGCTTCTGGTCCTGATCAAGCACTTTTGAAAGATATGATAGACCAACGCCTCCCTCTTCCTCGAGGAAAACTTGCTGAAGGTGTGGTCTATGTTGCAGAAATTGCAGTTGCCTGCTTGAATGCCAATCCGCAATACCGCCCCAATATGCGTCAGGTTTCTTTGGGACTACTAAACATGCGGCCTACATTGATCAAGTCATTTTCTGAAGTTCAGTTGGCAGAAATATTAGTTCATCACTATGTCAATGGATAAGGGTAACCTTTTTTTTTAATATTTTCAAGAAAAAATTAGTTAGGCTGTGGTCAATTCAAAGTACTTGTGGCAGTTTATATTTTTGTACTTTGTGAGAATTTCACAACAATGATGATGCCCCTTGCAACAATAAAGCAAAGCATGTGCAAAAAATTATATATATTTCTAATGTGGAATTTGAACCTCAAGCTATGGTGCAACAAATGAATGTGACCGTGAGGGAGAGAAGAAATCATAATCGACTGAAAATTTGGTTTTATAATCAATTCAATTAAGCAACCTTAAGGGACCATAGGATTTTATTCCTTTCTCATCTTTGGTTAAGCCACGTTCATTAAAGGTTGGAGGATCCATTTAATCTTTTTAAGAGGGTGTTTAGACTTTTGAGTGTTGTTATATACTAGTTAACTGTTAATAATAGGTACAAAAGTATTTGGTTATTTTTTGATGCTGTTATTAATTTCTTTATTTAGTTTTCTAATAATAGCTGATGAAAAAGTAATTTAAGAGATATTTTTGATATTTTTTATTTTTTAATATCTAAAAATAATTTATTTAAACTAAATTATCTCTAAAAATTAATTATTATTATTATTATTATTATTATTTGCACTTGTTGCATGGGTGAAGTATATGTATTTATTTTATTAATATTTATAAAATATATAATATCTTTTATTTTTTTTATAACTTTTAAATAATTTTTTTTTGTTTAACTTTTTTATTAATATTGATACTTAAAAATAAATTATTTTGATCATTATATTTTTTTTTACTATTTTGAAAGTATTAATATTTTTTTATAAAAATTTAAAACAAAAAAATAAAAGTCTTCATATTTATTTAAATATAAAAATTATAAAAAATTAAAAGTAATTTTATTAATAAGATATATTGATAAATATTAAATATATAAATTAATTATTTTATTATTTTAACAATAATAATTATAAAATTATCTAAATACTTTATTAAATTTTTAATGATAAATATTAATAATAAGTAATCAATAATTAACAGTTAATACTAATCATCAATAATAATATATTACAGTAATAATATCAAATATATTAATCAAACAAATCTAAATTAAATAAATTTTTATATTTTGAAAACCTTTTTATCTAAGAATATAATATAACTATTAAATGATAGTTAAGTTATAAACTTTTAAAAGGCATAAATTAAAAAAAAAAAAATTAATTTTAAAAGAAAAATAATAAGTTATGAACTTATATTCTAATTTGCTATGCAATCCATAATACCATGTTACAGGGATATTGCATTAACACTTTTCTTGTACAAAATTATACTTGCAAGCCTAGATCTCTAATATTTATATTTAGTCACATTGGTATATGGGATGAAAGAGTCTTATAGGCCATGTAGTAATATTTTGGCATCTAATTACACTTAAAAATTATTAGTGACAACTCCAAGTAAAATTGTTAGTTTTAGAGGAAAGGGATATATTTATCAATTTGAACCAAATAATTACAAGGTGAGAAACAGAAAGGATCATCCATGAACATGGTGTGACAAATGTATTCTAATATTACTAACCAATTGAACTAAAATAACTTAATTTTTGTATATGTTTTTTTTAAATTAGGGTGTAGAGAAAGTCTTATTAGTGATATATTAAAAATGGGTCTTAAATTTTTTAAAATTTTTCTAATTAATTTTTAAAAATTAGTTTAAGTGCAAATTCTACCAAAAATTGGAAAAACTCGTAAATTTTTTATATGCACTTTTTTCTATAATTTTTTTTTATTTGGCTTGAACTTTAATAGTATCTTAGAACAAACCAAAATGTTATATAAATAAATAAATAAATAAATTTGCATGCCTTTTGGGGCACTTTGGGGGTAAAAAAATGTTAAAAAATTATATTTTTCACTTTATACTTATGACATAATTACATTTTGTATTTCAAATTTTTAAAAATTATAGAAAACTTAGTAAAATTAACAGAAGTTAATCAACCTAGATGAAAATCATGAAAAGATCATGATACCCTATATATATATAAAAGGTTAGAACCTTTATCCTTAGAATAACCTTGAAGTAGTTCTCTTCCTTCCATCTCCTCTCTAAACCTTGAAATTATCTTCTTTTATTTCTTTGTAATTTGTACAAATTGTTGATCCAACCTTCATTCAACCCTTAAAACATAGGCCAAAACCCAAAACAATTCAAGCTAAAGGAATCCACTTAATTGATCTCTACAAAGTCCAAAACCATGGCACTGTTGCTGACCTTGATACACTGATGGCCTTGTTAAGGAGATTTAAAGCGCTTGTTAGATATGAAGGGGGTTTTCTAAGTTATTAATTAGGGGGTGCCTTTGGAAAAAGTAGAGAAGATCATGAATATTTTAAAAAAGTTTTATGATTAGTCTTTGAAGGAGAAAATGGAAGTTAAGAGAAGCAAAAATAGACAAATAGGTATAATAATACCGAGCTAACTAAGAATTTTAAGGACTAGAAATAAATCTTTGATTTTATTTTGTAGGAACTTGTCTATGCTTCACCTGATCCTAAAGATGAAGAAGTCTTAGAGTTATTGCATCGGGTGCTCAAGTATTCCATTGAACTAACGACAATTTCTTTAAATTTTTTTGTTTTCAAATTACTTCATTGCACTATCACTATTGTTTGCTAATTAAGCATCTCTTCTGGGTTGAGCAAAGATCATGACTCAAACTTTTGTGATCAATAATTTATTGAATTTCAGAACATTTTGTATTAAAAGGATTTATTTTTGGCTTGTTTCACTTGCTTTATGTATCTAATTTACTGATAGGGATGGGCATATGATGGAAAAGATGCACCTTGCCTTGAGTTTAGGATTGCCAGCAAAGAGAATAAGTGACTTCTTTAAAGACCAAATCAGCTTAATTAGACTTGAACAAGATCTACCTTGCCCATCACTTTAACTGACCTATGGCCTTGGCCAACACAAAGATGGTGGTGTCATGACCATTGTTGCTCAAGATTATATTGGAGGACTAAAAGTGACACGTGCAAATCAATCATTCATATAGTTTCCATGTTTAGTTTCCCATTTTATCATATAAGGTTTGATTACAAGATGTGGCATAAGTGGGCACATTAAACAACATAAGATCTTGAAGATCATGGTGCCCCTATTTTGCTACGGCAAGTTGACCTTAAAACCTTTGCAATTAACTTTCTAGCCATGTATCAGTTATGATAGTTAAGGTACTTAGATAAACTTGTTCTAGAAGCTTTCCAGCAAGCATGTCAAGCAACTTCTTTTGTAATGATGTATTTAACTCAAATTTGAAGTATTTTTAATTTAAACCAATGTACAATTATGCAACTTTGTGTTTAAATTCAAATTATGAAATTTGAATTTGTAAAAAAACATATTTTTATAAACCTTCTGATATATAATGAAGAAGAAGTTATAAAACAATAGACTTTTTGGAAAAATATTCAAGCCATGACAATCTAGCCTTCCTTTTTATCCCTTCTGTTGCAAGTAATATGTGATCATCACAATCCATCCAACACTCTAGTATCAAAGTAGGCCACATCTAAAGGCCCTAAAAGCAAGTAATCAAGAAGGAAAGAAAGAAGAACTTTATACAAAACCAAAATCATAGTGCTACAATATGGCTTCTTTTAGTTTTTCACCTCTCCCACCTCCAAAGTTCACTAGCGAAAACTATCCTCATTAGACAGTAATGATAAGAGCCTATTTTAGAACATTTGATTTGTGGGAAGCCATTGAGAAAGGCATAAAGCTAGCCCCTTTGCTTGCCAACCCCTCTCTTGTACAACTTAAACTCCATAATAAGCAAACAACCAAACAATACAAGGCATTGACTTGTATTCATTCAGTTGTATCCAAGACCATTTTTAACAAAATTATGGCCTGTGAAATAGCTAAGGGGGCATGGGAAAGGTTGAAGGAGGAGTTTTTTGGTAGTGAGAAAACCAAAAACATGCAACTTCTTAACCTTAAAAAAGAATTTAAACCTTTGAGGATGAAAGAAATTGACACTAGCAAGGAGTAGAGGGATAGACTTTTCAAGATGGTTAACTAAATTAGAGTCTTAAGAGATGATTTCCTTGATAGGAACATTGTACAAAAGGTCCTAATGAGCATTCCAAAAAGGTTTAAGGCAAAAATCTCCTCTTTAAAAGACTTTAAGATCTCAATGCCATAAGTTTGCTAGAATTGCTCAATTCTATTTAAACTCAAGAGCAAAGAAGGCTCCTAAGGTAAGAAGAGAATATGGAAGGAGCTTAGCTTATAGAGTAATAGTCCAAGTCTTAATCCAAGAAGAGCTAGCAAGGTGAGCAGGAGAAATGGTCAGAGCAGCATCCAAAGTTAGAAGGTAGAAGACAATATCCACCATGTGATTATCGTTAAAAGACTAATCACATGTCTAGATACTTTTTGAAGAGGCCTGATCTTGTATGCAAAATTTGTAACAAGAAAAGGTATGTTGAGAGGATTTGTTAGCATCAAGGAAAGCAGTAGCAGCAGCAGCAAGCATAGAAGCCTTAGCATGCATAAGTTGCTGATGAGGATCAAATATTGGAGGAGTAGTTATTTGTTGCAGCACCCAGCTTCACTAGTAAGAGTAGCAACACATAAGTTGTTGATTGTGGCTGTACAAACATCGCTTGACTTACAACTTTTTAAAAGGCTTGATAGGTCCTTTATATTTGAGGTGAATATTGGCAATGGTGACATGATTTCAATAGAAGGGAAACGCTATGTTGTCATCCATACTAATGTAGATATTAAGTATGTACCTAATGTTTTATTTATGGCTAAAGCCAATTGTAACTTACTCAGTGTAAGGCAACTATTGGAATGAGGATATAGCGCAGTCTTCAAAGATAAGGCTTATTATATCTCAAATGCCAAAGGTGCCTTCCAAATTAAGGTACCTATGTTGGGTAAAACTTTCCAATTGGAAGTAAGTAAGTTACAACATCTTGCATTGCATGCACAAGCATAAGACATTGTGCTTTGGCATAAAAGACTGGGCCACATCAACATTGCTAGTTTGCAAAGGATGCAAAGAAAGGGATTGGTGTATGGTTTGCCTGAGGTAGCAAAACTCAAGTCAACTTATGAGACTTGTTAGCTTAGTAAACAAACCTAGTTGCCATTCACATTAAGAACATCATCAAGAGCAAATGAGAAGTTGCAACTCCTTTATAGTGATCTTTGTAATCCTATGGATCATGAATCTTTAAAAGGTAGTAGGTATTATATCATCTTTATAAATGACTTAACTAAGTTTACTTGAATTTTCTTTCTTAAGCAAAATTCTAAAGTGCCAAGTGTTTTCCATCAATTTAAGGCTTAGATTGAGAAGTAATTTAGTCTCTAAATCAAGGCCATTAGGTCAGACAATGACTCAAAATATACATCTAAGTCATTTAACTAGATTTATAGGGATACAAGGATTCAATAATAGCTTACAACACCTTACTCACCTTAGCAAAATGGGGTGAGTGGGAGGAAGAATAGATCCATTGTAGCCATGACTGGATGCTTGTTAACAGAGAAGGGTCTTTCCAAATCATTTTGGTCAAAGGCAATAACTACATAAGTGTACTTGTTGAATAGGCAACCCACTAAGGCCCTTGCTAATTTCACACCTTATGAGTACTGGTTTGGTATTAAGCCTTATATGACACACCTCAAGGTGTGTGGAAGCCCACTATGCTCCTGTATCTCAAGCAAAGAGAGAAAAGTTGGATTCTAGAGCTTTAATGGTTGTATTTTTTTGGTTACACAAATACAACACATACTTATAAGGTTTATGACCTTATCTCCAACAAAATATAAATAAGCAAAGACTTAAGGTTTGATGAAACCATGAGATAAAATTTGAAAAAGGTAGCAGTTAAGGCTAATGAGAGCTTATCCTTAAGTTCTAATTAGCCTATACCACTTATATGCCAAGAGTTTGGTTTTTTAGAAGAAAATAATGTTGACAACTCACCTATTAGAGCCATTAGATCTCTCACTGACATCTGTGAGAGATGCAATGTAGCTCTCCAAAAACCAATAAGCTATAATGAAGCATTTAGGCTTCTAAAGTGGAAAGCTACAATGTAGGAGGAGTTTTAGGATTTAGAAAAAAGACAACACTTAGATTTTAGTACCAAGGCTTAACGGTAGGAAAGTTATAGGAGTAAAATGGATCTATAGAGTGAAATTGAATATAGATGCAAGTTTTCACAAGCTTAAGGCCAAGTTGGTTGCTTAAGTTTTTTCATAACAAATAAAGTTGATTACATAGATGCTTTTGCTCTTGTGGCAAGGATGGACGCCATTAAGCTTCTTTTAATTATTACAGCTCATAACCAGTGGGGGGTGCACCAAAGGAATGTCAAGTCTGCCTTTCTAAATGGTCTGTTCCAAGAAAAAATCTTTCTTGAATGGCCATTTGGTTTCACCATTCCTGGAGAAGAAGATAAAGTATATTTACTTAACAAAACTCTTTATAGGCTAAAGTAGGCTCCTAAAGCTTGGTATAGCAAGATACTTAAGCTTAGCTCTACAAGGAGTTTGTTTGAAGTAACTCTTTATGTTAAAATACAAGCAACTTATGTTCTTTACATCTCCCTTTGTGTTAATGATCTTATGATCATTGGTGATAATAACACACTTGCTCATCAAGTTAAAGTAGAAATGAAGAAGCAATTTGAAATGATAGATTTAGGGAAGATGAAGTATTTCTTGGGTTTGCAAATCTAGTTATCTCAAAAAGGCATTTTTGTTTCTTAAGCTTAATATGCAAGGCATATTTTGTAGAAATTTCATATGCAACATTGTAAGATGGCAACAACTCCATTAGCTTAAGGTGTCAAACTATAGAAAGAGGACAGTGTATCTAAGATTGATGCAAGGGAATTTAAAAGCCTCATTGAATAACTCTTGTATCTATTAGCCTTTAGACTAGATATCATGTTCTTTGTGAGCATTTTACTTAGGTTCATGCAAAGCCTATCTAATTTGCATTATAAAGCAATAAAAAGAGTACTAAGGTACATCAAAGGCATTATTAATTTTGGAACCATGTTCAAAAGTACAACAAACATCAAGCTAAAAGGCTATACAAATGGTGATTGGGTTGGATCAAAGAAGGATATGAGAAGCACTTTAAGGTATGCTTTCACTCTTGGTTTAACTATTTTCTACTATAGCTCAAAGAAATAAACTACCGTGGCTTAATCCATAGCTAAAGCAGAATGCATAGTTATTACGTTAGTTATGAATCAAGCCTTATGGATCAAGAAAATCATGATAGACTTGAAACTGGAGCAGAAAGAGGCCACCATAAGCAGTTATTGCTATATCAAGGAATCTAATAATGCATGAAAGAATTAAACATTTCGACATAAAACTTCATTTTATGAGGGAAATGCAAGAGAATCAAGAAGTCGAACTAAGATTTTATCCCTTCAAAGATCAACTTGTTGACATTCCAACCAAAGGATTACAAAAAGATAGATTTACTAAATTGAGGATAAAGTTGGGAATGTAAAGCAACACCAAAAAGGAGTGAAGATCATGGTGCCCTTACTTTGTTACAATAAGTTGACCTTAAAACCTTAGCAACTAACTTCCTGCCAAGTATCAATTATGACAGTTATGACAATTAAAGAAACTTGTTCCAAAAGCTTTCCAAGAAGCCTGTCATGCAACTTGTAATGATGTATTTGAAGTATTTTGAATTTAAAACAATATATAATCATGCAACTTTGTGTGTTTAAATTCAAATGATGAAGCTTGAATTTGTTAAAAAAAAAACTTATTTTTGTAAAGCTTCTGATATTTAACAGAGAAGAAATTGGAAAACAATAGACTTTTTGGAAAAATATTCAAGCTTTGACTATCCAGCTTTGATGCTTCTCACTACTTCTCCTTCTTTTCCTTTCTACCCCCTTAATTGTAAGTAATCTATGATCATCACAACCCATCCAACATACATGAACTATTAAATTCAAATGCAAAAACTAAGAAATCACAATCATCAATTGTAACTAATAATACATATTTTATTTTTTCTATTAAATCCACTTATCCTATGTCATCCAAACATTTTTGTAGAATATATGCTCATCATTAGGGTGAAAGATTTCATTAAGAATTTAATGCCTTTACACATCACAGATCTCCCCTTAAAACCAAATAATTCTCTATTTTATGAGTTTTATTTTCATAAGTTGATGATATATTTATGGTTCTTTATAGCTAATCAAGAATGAAATAAGACCATGCAATGATGACACTTACGATAATGGTAAGCACTAAGGTAATGATATAACCATAAGAAGTGGTAGCAATGTGTGCACAAAATGGATGTTTCGATGATTCTTTGAAGCTTTGTAAGCAAATAGAAGCCTTAAAACTAAAATCTAATGCTTGTACAATGGCTAGCCTCTTGCCAGTAGTAATTAACACATCCTTTGACAATGTCTTATATAATAGGGAGATGTTAATGAAGGCAAAAAGGTAGAATTTGAGAGCCTATAGCAATCACCATATTAAGTTTTGTGTCCTCCATCTCCATCAAACATAGATTCCTCGACCTCCACATTACCTAAGCTACCATTTTAGCTAATTTGGTGCCTTTTTGTCACTTGATGTCAATAGAGATTTAAACCATCCAATGAAATTTTCTTGTATAAATCCCTTGACCCATAATCCAAAAGGGATAAGAAACCATACTTTTAAGGCCTAAAAACATGTGAGTAGCAAAATTTTTATTTATTGGTAGGAAACTCCTAACAAGCTTGCCATATGAATGTTTCACCTTACCTAGGATCTTTAATTGCTAAATCAACTTCTATTAACCAGTTCCATGATTATTACTAGTTAAAGATGAAGCCAAAGAAGGGTTGAACCCAGTAATGGATTGGGCGAGGCAATATAAGGCCTATTTTTAATGTAAAACAATTTTTCTAAAGCTAGCATATTTTAAAATTTTAAAAAAAATATGGTATTACATCCATAGAAGAAAAAAAATTATAAAGGAAAAAATTAAATGAGAAGAACTAAAAGGTAAATATTTAAAATATAATAATTTATTTAGTAACTTTATGCATTTACTTAATCTTGTTAAACACTAATAAATTGGTATTAAATAGTAATTATTATGAAATAAATTTGGATCAAATAATATCTTTTTTATTAAGTAGAATTTTTCTTTTTCTTTGTTTGTATTCTATACCTAAATACTATTTAGTTTTCTTTTAAGTAGTAATTAGCAAAGTCTTCATGAAATTTTTACATGTTCTAATCTTATCATTCTTGCTTAGGGATACACTTGGTCATGCATTTCAAATTAATTATTAATAATAGGCAATAATGCACATATTTTAGATGGTTTTAAAAAAACAATCGTTCTTTGCTAATATACTGAATTAACTAGATTTTTTTTCTTTTATTATTATTATTATTATTATTGTTTTGTTCATTAAGAAGCTCATTATATTGTCAACTATAAAATAAATATAGAGTCAAGACATAAAAAAGGCCAAGTTAGTTGGTTGTTTTTCCCATTTCCACAAAACCTAGCACCTCTTGATAGGAACTAAATTGTTAATGATTAGGACAAAGCATTTGATTTAGGGTGAAAAGGTAATAAAGGACTACAATACATGATCCTTATCTTAGAAACAATATTTCATTTTTTCTTCTTATCAAATTCATGTATTCATTTTTTATACATAATTGATTATCTTGACATAAATATTTAGATTTCACCACCCATGTATTTATAAATTCTTGTTAATGAATTATAGAACCATTGTTTAGGATGGCTAGAATGGAAGCTTTGCCATTAGCTATTATTTGTTTTTGCCTTGTATTACTATGCCAGTTTTATTTTATTGTATCCTTGAGGCTTACTAGGTTTAGCCTAAAGCTTATTCACAGAGACTTTCATGAGTCTCCATTATATCTTGGAAAAATCACCTATCTTGAAAGGATGAAAAGGTTGATTAAATTCTCCAAAGTTAGAGGTTATTATTGGGAAAACCTTTCACATCCAAGTGTTATGATAAAGCCTCTAGATAACCTCCATTTGCCAATTAGTCATAAAGATTTCTTCTATGTTGTGGTGATGGTAATTGAACAATTGTGCCCCACATTTTACCTTGCTCTTGACATAATAATATGAGATAAAATCTAGGTTGTAGTCTTTAAAGACAATTTTTAGGTTATAGTCTTTAAAGACAATAATAGAAAATAAAATAAAACATAACAAAAAATAACTAAAGATAAAAGATACCAAATTTACTTGGTTTGGTTAATTTGACATACATCTACAACTTTGCTCAATCTTTCAATGTGAGACTTTATCCACCAACTTAACAAATCTCCACCTTAACTCAAGTTTCACGTGCAAATATAGTAACAATTCATCACCTTCTCCATAAGCTTCCAAATCATCATACCATGCTAATTAACTCCAAGCATTGCTTGAACTTAGCAGCTATGAGAGGCTTTGTAAACATATATGCAGAATTGTTTCTAGTACTAATTTTTTGAACTAAAACCATCCTTATGACATTCATCTTTGGAATAAAATGATACCTCACATCAATACATTTTTTCCTATCATGATACATTTGGTCTTTGGTTAAGTGTATTATATTTTAACTATCATAGTGGATGATAATAACATCTTAACGTAAATTAAACTCATCATAAAAACCTTTCAACCATAATGCTTTTTTAATAGCCTCAATCATTGTAATGTATTCTTCTTCCATAGTAGATAAAGCAATAATATATTGCAAACTAACTTTCCAACTGATGGTAGTACTACCAACACAAAATATATAACCTATAAGAGATCTTCTTCTATCAAGATTAGCGATGTAGTCAAAATCAACAAAACCAACTAATGTGTTTGAATTTTTATCAAACTCCAAACATGTGTTTGAAGTACCTTACAAGTATCTAAGAATCCATTTCATAGCTTGCCAATGTGATTTGCTTGGAGGAGACATATACATGTTAATCATATTAATTACTTGTGAAATATTTAGACGTGTACAAACCATTGCATGCATAAGATGATTAATTACACTTGACTATAGAACTCTTTCCATATACCTCTTTTTTCTTCATCTAACTTTAGCAATTAAGTAATTGATAACCTAAAATAACTAGCAATGGGAGTACTGATAAGTTTAGCATTTTTCATGCCAAATCATTTTGAGACATTCTCATCATAATTCTTTTGGGTCAAATATAATTTATAACCTTCATGATTCCTTCTGATTTCTATGCTAAGAAATTTTTTTGCTTTTCCTAAGTCTTTTATCTAAATTCACCATTCAAAAGCATTTTCAAAATGTGAATTTTTGACAAATTGTTGTTAACAATTAACATGTTGTCAACATAGAGTAACAGATAAATGAATGAGTCATCATCTAACTTTCAGAAGTAAACACAACTATCATACATACTCCTAAAATAACCATGACCTAGCTAAAAGAATCAAACCTCTTATACCACTATCTTAGAGACTGCTTCAATCCATATAAAGATTTCTTCAACAAACAAATGTTGTCTTCCTTTCCTTTAATTTTGGAACCTTAGGGCTACCTCATGTATATTTGCTCCTCAAGCTTACTATGTAAGAAAGTTGTTTTAACATTAAGCTGCTCTAATTCTAAATCATAAATGGATACCAAAGCAAGTAAGATATGTATCAAACTTACATCTTCGACCCTTGGTATACCTTTTTTCTTTTCTAAAGGTAGCTTCACAAAAACTTGTGTCATTCTTGTGGAGAGATTCTATTTCTCCATTCATCACAACAAACCACTTAGATGAGTTAATGCCTAAAATTGCTTCTGAATATGTAGATGGTTTGCCATCTTTGTTAGTTTTTTTTGCAATTGAAAGAACATAACAATATAGTCGTTATATCTTTGTGGTAATCGAATCTCTCTTCTTGGTCTATCTTTGGCTATGAAATGATTCTCCTCTTTATCTTTAGAGGAATCTGTAATATTTGATGAATTTGACTAAATGAGAGAATTTCTCTAAGTGACATTTTAATTCACAACTTCAAACTCCACCTACTTGTGTGCATTATCACCTTTACCTACATTAGAAGGATGATAAGACTCTCCTTTTGAATGTAACATAGAGGATTGATCAAATATAACATCTTTGCTAATCACAAATTTTGGTAGATCAAGACACCATAAATGATACCCATTCGTTTCAGATGCACTTTTTAACTCTAGGTTCTAATTTTCCATGATAAATATACATATATGCAAGACATCTAAATATCTTTAAATCAAAGTAATTACTAAGAGTATCTGACTAGACTTCCTCTGAAGTTTTACACTTTATGGATGTTGAAGGTGCAAGATTAATGATATAACAAGTTGTAGAAACTTCCTCTATCCAAAAGTTTTTTAACAAATTAGCTTTGGAAATTATATGATGAGTTCTCTCCAAAAGTGTTCTGTTTATGTATTTAGTAACACCATTCTATTGAGAAGGCATCCTAACTATTTAGTGATGAATAATGCCTTCCTTTTCACAAATTATATTAAATTCAATTTCATAAAATTTCAAGTCATTATCTGCCCTGAGTTGTTTATTTTGCTTTTATATTTGCTCCTCCATCAAGACTTTCCACTTATTAAATGTTTAGAAAACTTCATTTTTATTCTTTAGAAAAAAAAAACCCAAACTTCTCTTAAATAATTATCAATAAAAGTCAACATGTATCTGACACCACCTTTTGATAGAATATGAGATGGCTCCTAAAGATCTAAGTGAATATAATTCAAAGTGCCTTTGTTGTATGAATTGCTAGAGATTTGAAATGACACACTTCTACTTCCCAAAAATGTAATGCTCGTCGAAGTCTAACTTTTCAATATGCTATTCACATAGGAAGCCTCTTTTGCTCAACACAGACAAACTTTTTTCGCTTAAGTGCCTTAACTACATGTCATAACTTTATAATATATGCCTTTGAATTAGATCATGTAAAGATTATAGTAGTATGTGTAATTATAGATACCTATAAAATGTACAAATTTTTAAGCCTACAAAACTTCATGACAACGAAAGCACCATTACTATCTTTTAGAACTCATCCTTCACTAATGTACTTGTGACTAAAGCCTTAAGTGTTCCTAAAGAGATGAGATTTTTTTTTTCAATTCTAGAATGTGTTTGATTTATGTAAGTATTCTTACTACACCATCATGAGCCTCGATTCTAACTATACCAATCCTAACAATTTTGTAAATTGCATTATTACATATCATAATAACTTCACTTTCAACAAATTCATAAGTAGAAAACTAGTCCTTATTATGACACATATGACACATATAACTAGAATTCAAAATCTATTCATTAACAAATCTTAATCCATCATTAACAAAGAAAATAATTCATTCATTATCATCTTCTATAAGACTAGTCTGAATTGACTCATTACTTTTGTACTTATCCTTCTCTTTAACTTTCAATTTAAAACATTTAGTGTTGATGTGCCCTTTTCTTTTATAATAATTGCACACCAAATTTTTATGTTTAGATTTACATCTCTGACTCTTTACATCCCTTTCATCTAATCTACCCTAAACCACCAAACTATCAACTTAACCATTACTACTTCCTCTAATTATATTCTTGTTAATTTGATCTTTCAACTTCAAAATATACTTAATTTATTTATAAAAACTAATTTTTTTACCACAAGATATTGCTTCTTTAAAATACTTAAATGACTATGGAAGAAAATACAATAATAATAGGGTTTGATCTTCATCCTTAACAAGAACATTTATATTACTCAAATCTATAAGCAAAAAATCAAATTTATTAAGATTCGACAATATAGATAATCCTTTAAGCATACAAAGTATATACAAACTCTACTTTAAATAAAGTATATTCTTTATTGTTTTTTTCATATACAAAATCATTAATTTCTCTTACAAACTCTTAGTAATTACCTTAGTAATTACTTTCTTAAAACCTCATCAGTAAAATTTAAGATAATACCTAATATGACCTTGTCAAGACCAATATATTTCTCATCTAAATTCTTCTTTACCTTTTCTCCTTGCCTAGTAGTACTATGTTAATGTCATCTTAAACTAATATGACCTCAATCTTTAGCAACTACATTCTGAAATTGACACTGCATTTAAACTCCTCGAAATAATACTTGATTATTATCATGATGACTATTTTCCCAATTAACCAGGCTCTGATACTAGTTTGATAGGCGATAAACTCCAAATTATAGTTCTTAAAGACAATAACAAAAATTAAAATAAAGAACAAGAAAGAATAATTGAAAGTAAGGGACACCAAATTTATGTGGTTCAATCAATTTAACCTATGTCCATAAACAAAAGTGGAAACAAATATTACTAAAATAGAGAATACAAAAAACTCTTCTTAAACCTAATTGACAAAAACTCAAATAATAGACTAAATACTTTAATAGTTTTACTCCTCGTATGTTAGTTTATTTTAGTTTTTGTAAAGCACAAAATATCAAGCAAGCCTCTTCAAAAGGCTCCATTGATAAGCTTCAAAATTTTATTTATAAAAGGAAAGGACAGAAAATAGGAACTTGTATTATTGACCAACTTTAAGATATCATCTAATCGAATGCATAGGCAATTAGCAAAGTGAAAAAAAAAAAATCTAGTGGCTAAAAATTTAGTTTAGTTATGAAACAAGATACATAAGATAAAAGTGGATGAATCATGTGATGTGTATAACTTTGGAGTGGTGGCACTAGAAGTGCTAATGGGAAGGCATCTGAGTAATCTGGTCTCGATTATTTCATCTTTAACCTTTTCAATTGCAGGTATCAATCAAGCACTTTTGAAACATGTGATAGACCAACATCTCCCTTCTCTTCAAGAGAAACTTGTTGAAGTTATGGTATATATTGTAGAAATTGCAGTTGCCTACTTGAATGTCCTTCCATAATACTGCCTTAATATGCATTAGGTTTCCTTGGGACTACTAAACATGCCGCCTATTTTGATCAAGACACTTTTTGAAATAGAGTTGGCAAAAATATTGGTTCATCATAATGTCACTAGAGGAGGGTAACCTTTTTTTTTTAATTATTTTTAAGAAAAAATTAATTAGTAATTCAAAGTGCTTGTGACAATTTATATTTTTGTACTTTGTTAGAATTCCACAACTATGATGATGCCCCTTATAATAGTAAAGCAAAGCATATGCAAATTATATATCTTTCCAATATGAAATTTAAACCTTAAGCAATGTTCCAACAAATGAAATGTGACAATGAGGAAGAGAAGAAATTGTAACCAACTGAAAATCTGGTTTTATAATCAATTTAATTAAGAACCCTTAAGGGACTATCAGATTGTATTCCTTTCTCATCTTTGGTCAAGCCACATTCATTAATGGTAGGAGGATCCTTTTAATCTAATTAAGAGGACGTTTAGCCTTTTGAGTGTTGTTGTTTGCTAGTTAACTATTAACAATAGTATAAAGGTATTAGGCTATTTTTTGATGCTACCATTAATATCTTTTAATTTTTTTATATAGTTTTTTAATAGTAGTTCATGAAAAGAAAGTTTAAGAGATGCTTTTCACTCTTTAGTGTTTAAAAATAATTTATGTAAACTAAATTACCCTTAAATATTTTGTATATTATTTTAGTTCTTTTTTACTTATTGCATAGGTTAAATATGTGTCTTTATTTCATTAATATTTATATAAAAAAATGATATCCTTTATCTTTTATAGCTATTAAACATTTTTTTTAATTTTACTTTTTTTTAATATTGCTACCTAAAAAAAAAATATTTCAAACATTATATTCCTTTTATTATTTTGTAAATATTAATATTTTTATATAAAATTTAAAAAAATATTTGTATTCTTTTTATAATATTTATTAAAAAATAAAAATTATAAAAATAAAAGTAAGTTTATTAATACGATATATTGATAAACACTTAATATTTTTAACAATTGTAACAATAATAAGTAGTTAGTAATTAGTAATCAATATCAATAATTAATGATAACAATAATATAGAACAAATAAATTAAATAGACCTAAATTAAATAATTTCTCAAGTTTGAAAGCTATTTATATAACAATTAGAGGATCGTTAAATTATAAATTATGAGAAGGCAGAATAATAATAATAATAAAAGCCTAATTAGTTTTGGAAGGAAAATTATAAGTTACAAAATTATACTCCAATTTTTTATGCAATTTATAATACCATGTTACAGGGATGTTGCATTAACACTTTCCTCGTACAAAATTATACTATAAAGCCCAGATCTCTAGTATTTCTATTGAGTCACGCTGGTATATGGGATGACAGAATCTCATAGGCTATATGATATTAGTTTGACATCTAATTACACCTAAAAAAATTAATAACAACTCCTAGCAAAATTGTTAGTTTAAGACTAAAGAGTCATATATTTATCAATTTGAACCAAATAATCACAAGGCAAGAAGCAAAAAGGATCACCCACAGAATTACGACAATTAGAAGTACATGGTGTGACAAATGTATTCTAATATTACTAATCAATCAAACTCCAATAGCTTTATTTTTGTATCTATTCTTTTTAAATCAAGGTATGGATAAAACTTTATTAGTGATACATTAAAAATTGTTCTTAAATTTTTATTAATTTATAAAAATTAGTTTAAGTGCAGATTCTACCAAAAATTAGAAAAACTTTGTAAATTTTTTTCTACATTTTTATTTTTTTTATTTTTTGATTTGGCTTGAACTTTAATCATATCTTAGAACAAACCAAAATATTATAAAAATAAATAAATAAATTTTTATGCCTTCTAGGGCACCTTGGGCATTAAAAATATGAGAAAATTATATTTTTCACTTTATACTTATAACATAATTACATTTTGTATTTCAAATTTTAAAAAATTATAGAAAACTTAGTAAAATTAATAAAAGTTAATCAATTTAGATCAAAATAGTGAAAAGATGGTGATACCTTGTATAAAATAAAGGGTTAAAAACTTCATCCTTTGAATTCAATCTTGGAGTGGTTCTCTTCCTACCATCTTCTCTCTAAATCCAAGAATTCTCTTCTTTTATTTCTTTGTCATATGTACGATTGTTGATCCAGCCTTCATTCAACCCCTAGAATAGAAGCCAAAACCCAAAATAATTCAAGCTAAAAAATCCACTCAATTGATCTTTATAGAGTCCATAACCATAGCATTGTTGTTGACCTTGATACACTTGATGACCTTGTTAAGTAGATTGGTAGCACCTATCAAATATGAGGGGTTTTTTCAAGTTATCAATCATGAGGTGCCTTTGGAAAAGGTAGAAAAAATCATGAATATTGTAAGAAAGTTTTATGATTAGTCTTTGAAGGAGAAAATGAAAGTCAAGAAAAGCGAGAAAAAACAAACATGGTACAATAATATTAAGCTAACTAAGAATGTCAGGGACTAGAAATAAATCTTTGATTTCATTTTCTAGGAACTTGTTTATGCTTCACCCAATCCTAAAGATGAAGAAGTCTTATAGTTACTACATTAGATGCCTAAGTATCCCATTAAACTAAAGGTAATTTCTTTAAATTTTCTTGTTTTAAACTACTTCATGACACTCACTCTTGTTTGCAAATTAACCATTTCTTATGGGTAAAGCAAAAATCATGACTTGAACCTTTGTGATGAATAATTTTCTTGAATTTTAGTATATTTTGTACTAAAAGGATTTATTTTTAGTTTGTTTTATCTACTTTATATATCTAATTTACTGATATGGACTAGCATATCATGGAAGAGATCCACCTTACCTTGAGTTTAGGATTGCCAGCAAAGAGAATAAATGACTTCTTTAAAGACCAAATCAACTTAATTAGACTTGAACAAGATCCACCTTGCCCATCTCCTCAATTGGCCCTTGGTCTCAACCAACACAAAGATGGTGGTGCCATGACCATTGTTACTCAAGCTTATGTTAGAGGACTAGAAGTAAGGTGTAAATCAATCAGTCATATTGTTTTCATGTTATGTTCCTCATTTTATCATATAAGGTCAAATTACAAGACATGAGATAAGTGGACACAATAAACAACATAAGATCTTGAAGATCATGGTGCCTCTACTTTGCTATAACAAGTTGACCTCAAAACCTTAGCAACTAATGTACCAGCCAAGTATCAGTTATGATAGTTATGGTAGTTAGAGAAACTTGTTCCTAAAGCTTTCTAGCAAGCATGTCAAGCAACTTCTTTTGTAATGATGTATTTAATTCAAATTTAAAGTATTTTGAAAAGCAATGTACAATCATGCAATTTTGTATTTAAATTCAAATGATAAAATTTGAATTTGTAAAAAAAAAAAATTAATTTTGTAAACTTTCTGATATGTAACAAAGAAGAAGCTAGAAAACAATAGACTTTTTGGAAAAATATTTGAGCTTTAACTATCTAGCCTTGATCCTTTTCCTACTTCTCCTTCTTTTCTTTCTTATCACCTTTGTTGCATGTAATTTATGGTCATCACAATCCATCCAACATATTTGAATTGTTAAATTCAAATGCAAAAACTAAGAAATCACAATCATCAATTATAACCAATAGTACACATTTTATTTCGTCCATTGAATCCACTTATTCTATATCTTCCAACATTTTTGTAGAATATATGCTTATGATTAGGGTAAAAGACTTCATTAAGAATTTGATGCCTCTACATGCCACAGATCTCCCCTTAAAATTGAAGAATTCTCTATTTTATGAGTTTTCCTGTCATAAGTTGATGATAGGTTCCCAGCAGCCAATCAAGAATGAAATAAGATCATGCAATGATGATGTTTACAATAATTATAAACATTAAGGTAATAGTACAACCATAAGGAGTGCGTAGAATGAATGTTTCAATGATTTTTTGAAGCATTACAAGCAAATGGAAGCCTTAAAACTAAATTCTAATGCTTGTACTATGGCTAGTCTTTTGCTGGTAGTAACTAACACATCCTTTGACAATGTCTTCTATAATAGGGAGATGCTAATGAAGTGAGAAGGCATAATTTAAGAACCTATAACGGTCACCATATTAAGTTTTGTATCCTCCCTCTCTATCAAAAACAGATTCTTTTATACTGCCTAAGCTACCATTTTAGCTAACTTTAGTGCCTCTTTGTCACTTGGTGTCACTAGAGATTTAAACCATCCAATGAAATCTTCTTGCACAAATTCCTTGATCCATAATCCAAGAGGGATAAGAAATTGTCCTCTTATGGCCCAAAGACAAGTCAGTAGAATACGAGAGATTGTCTCTTTCGCATTGCTATACTCTATGTTTATAAGTATCTTTTGAGAGCAAAATTTTTATTTATTGGTAGGAAACTATTAACGAGCTCGTCATATGAATGTTTCACTTTACTTGGGATCTTTAATTACTAAATCAACTTCCTTCAAATAATGTGCACCAGCCCCCATACATGCAAGCAAACTTTGATTCCCTCCCTCCCGCTATCTCTCTTTGCCACCTCGTCTCTGCAACATTTAATGCGTGTATCAACACCAAGGCAATTGGTCGGCCATGGATTATTTTTAGACAAAGAGTAACAAGTGGGAAAAGGGCATTGAAAGCAAGGTTGTAAGAACCGGACCGGATCAGCCGATCTGACCGGTAAAACCAGGAACCGAACCCTGATCCGGTCCAGTTCTTTCTTAAAACCGATTGAAATATAAATTGGTCTAAAAACTGATAAAGCAGCCGGTCGAACCAGTGAACTGAACCCAATTTTCCCGAGTTCACCAGTTCGGTTTAAAAAAAATCGTTAGGTTAATTTTTTTGTCGATTTTCATTGTGCCACATCCTTCGTCCTTGCCTTAGGCTGCCCCACACCTCTACTCTCTAAATTGCCGCCACGCTTGCCATTGATTCCTCTTATTACTTTATACCACTCAAAAAATATTAGTAAAAAAATAAATTAGTTGATTAAATTATAAATTAATAAATTAATTATAATTTTTTAATTAAATTAATTTAAAAAATTATAATAAAATTTTAAAAAATATTTTAATCTTTTAAAAAAATAAAAAATATTTAATTCGTTGATAATATTGTTGAGATTAGAAATAAAGACTATACGTTTAAGGTCATTAAGATCTTATTACGATATTATATTAATGTAAATATCTTATTAATTATGTTCTATAATGTATAACATTACATTTAACATTAAACTAATGTTATATCTATGTTCCGCACTGAATGACAAGGTATGAGCAATAACTTGACGCTAAGCATATTCCATCAAATAAATAATCGTTCCCAATAAACATATAGGATATATACCAGTTAGCTAATCAGCAGTCAGTTGAAACAACAAAAAATAAAAATGCTTTCCTCGTTTTGGAAAAATAAACAGAAAAAAAGAGCAGCGTCAAGGGGACATTTTTGGATTTGCTAGTTGTCATGACACCGACCTCAAATCTCAAGAAATTTTAGAGCTGAATGTTTTGGTGCAGCAAAGAAATACGCCACAATCACTGATTTTTTTTTAAACTATAATTAAATAATTAATTATGTGTATCAATAATAAATTTTGTATTGTAATTTATTAATTACAATAATAATGTGGAATAAATTTATAATAATAAATGATAATTTCATAAATTAATATATAATATTAAAATTATGATAAATATTACTAATTATAATTTAATTAAAATTATATAAAAAGTATAAATTATTTTTACTATCTAGTAATTAACTTTTATTTAAAATTTTCAAATTTCAGTAAAAGTGCAATACATAAACTTCAGAACTAAATTCCAAAATGTTATGTTCTCTTTTATTATTTTTTATTTTAACATAATTTATTTAAATATTTTATTTTTCCTCACACATAATATTAAGTTTAATTGGAAAATCTTTTAAAATAAATTATATTTTATCATCTTATATTTTATCGCCTCAATATGCGTCAGGTTTTTACTGGGACTACTAAACATGTGTCCTATGTTGATTAAACATTAATTAGTCTGTGGCCAATTCAAAGTGCTTGGAAAAGTTTATATTTTTGTACTTTGTCAGAATTTCACAACTATGATGATGCCCTAGGTAACTCTAAAGCAGAGCATATACAAATCATATATGTTTCCAATGAGGAATTTGAACCTCAAGCTATGGTCCAACAAATGAAATTTAATAATTGAGAAAGCGAAGAAATCCTAATCAACTGAAAATTTGGTTTTATAATCAGTGCAATTAAGCACCCGTAAAACATGGTTTGGTTCGTTAGGGGTGGATGGATTTATGAAATTCAAACCCCAACGTGAAGCTTCAACAACATACTCAACTTGGTCCATAGACCCATCTTGCTGGTCACTAGGTACCATTGTCATACAATTGTTACAAGTATCTCTCTTTGTTAAAATAAACCTGGAATCGTACCCATAAGAGAAGTTGTGGATGGGATACCTAGCAAATGGAGGATATTCCTTGTTGCCTATTTCCAGGCATATATTTTTTTAATTTAATTAAAATGAGTAGGAGAACCCTCCCATTTTCATTAAATCATTTTATGAATGGGTGAGAAAACTCCTTTTGTTAAATCATCTTGTAAAATGGTGCGTGAAGCCTTTTTAATTGAATAATTTCCAACGAGAGCGTGAGACCCCTCTTTGATAGAAAATATAAGATACTTTAATCCTAGAATGTTGGTTTATGTTAGATTTTTTAAAGTATAAAATATCAGGCAAGCCTCTCCAAAAGGCTCCATTGACGAGCTCCGAAATTCTATTTACACAATAGCAAGTACAAAAACATACTGACCAACTTTAAGATATGATCAAATCAGCTAGGTAGACAGTTAGATGAGGAACAAAAGATTCTAGTTACAAAATTAGTTCATTTGTGAAAAAATGTAAACTGATAAGAACAGGTACTAATTAAAAGCTAATAAGAGATGCCCTCAAATTGTCATACCACATATGTGATTGACTACTAAATTATTTATGTTTCCTATTAGAAGATTTACAAGCAATTTCCTGTGTAGTTGAACATTCTAACTTTATGGTTAATCAATGAGCTCTACTTATGAGCAAGAGGTTCGTTTGTTGGCATGTAAAATTGTTTTTTATTAATTAATACTCTTTGATAAGGTTTATTGAAAATCTAAAACTGAAGTGTGGTCCTTGAAATAAGAAAAATTATGTATTGGAACTTATCATTGATATAAGTATGTAATCCAATGAATTGAAGTAGGTGTGAATGAAAAATACAACCTATCACCTCTTTGTCTCTTAGTCTCCTCCTCTCTCCTTTGTTCCTATGTTTGTTCGTTTACCCAACAAAATTTATCAAAATTCTGGTATCAGAGCCAAAACAACAATGGCTTTGACTAGTTCCTTTCAATCATAGGTGCTTAGATTAAATGGAGGCCCTCTTGAGTTCTCTTGATGTATGGGACCTTATGGAGACTAGTTATACCGAATCAAATGAGGAGGATTAAGAGACATTCAAAGAACTAAAGAAAAGAGAGAAGACATTATTTATGATTTATCAAGGAGTTGATGAAGCCACGTTTAAGTTGATTGCTCCAACAAAAATGTCAAAAGAAGCTTGAGAGATATTGAAGAAAGTGTATGATGGAGTCAATAAAGTGAAGAAGATTCGCTTGCAATCTTTAAGAGCTCAATTTTAAACACTACAATAAGGGAACTTAGAGACAATCTCCGATTATTTTTCTCAGGTAATTTCTATTGTTCATTAGATGAGAAGAAATGACAAGGAGATGAAGGATGTTCGGGTTATAGAGAAAATCTTGTGATCTCTGTGGTGATTGAAGAATCAAAAGATCTGGAGATAATGACTATTGAAGAACTCCTAGGATCCTTGCAAGCCTACAAATAAAGAATATAGAAGAAAAGAAAGGAGAAAACTTTGGAGCAAGCACTACAGACATAGCTTTCACTTAAGAAGAATGAATTATCCAAAGGAGGTTATCAACGAGAAAGATTTACTACACAAAGAGGATGAGGCGGCTGAGGTTTTTACCCTAACAAGTAAACCAGCAACTACAATGATAGAAATGAAACTGATTAGAAAGGGTATCGATGTGGAAGAGGTGGAGGTCGCAGTGAAGGATGAGGCTAAGGTAGTGGATGTGGTAAAAATATTGGTGTAAAGTATGAAAAATTTGCAATCCAATGTCAAATTTGCAAGAAGTTTGGCCATTATTCTTATGATTGCTAGTATAACACATGTAATGGAGGAGAGGAAGCAAATCTAATCAACAAAGAAGAACTTGATGAAGGGCCAATTTTGCTGATGGTGTACAATGAACCAGAACCAATTCATTCTATTACATGGTTTCTCAATACAGGAGCCTCCAATCACATGTGTGGAAGAAATGAACTTTTCACTAAACTTGACCAAAGACAAATGGGCAACATCATTTTTGGTGATCTATTCAACAAGCCAATTGAAGGGAAAGGTGATGTCATTCTTGAACTCTATAATGGAAGGCAACTTTGCATTTTAGATGTTTATTATGTGTCTGATATTAAAAGTAATCTTTTAAGCATTTAGGCAATTGTTGGAGAGAGGATATGATATAATGATGAAGAACTTAACTCTTAGTATACATGATAAGAATAATAATCTTATTGCTCATGTGAGAATGACCAATAATAGGATGTTTCCATTAAATCTAAGTGTTAATGAGTTGAATTGTTTAAAAGCAACTATTCTGAACAACTTTACTATTTAGCATCTTTATTATGGACATCTAAATTTTGAGGCGTTGAAATTGCTGGAGCAGAAAAACATGGTGATGGGATTATCGAAGATTGAAGCCCCTAGCACTTTATGTGAAGTTTGTATTGTGGGAAAGTAGCAATGAAAGCCTTCCAAAAAGTACAAATCGAGAAGAGCATCATTATGCCTTGAGTTGGTGCATTTAGATGTCTGCGGACCCATTAAACCTATCTCTATTAGAGGTAATCAGTATTTTTTACGTTTACAAATGATTATAATGGAAAAACATGGGTTTACATGCTGAAGGAAAAGAAAGAAGTCCTTGCCAAATTTAAAGAGTTTAAGAGTCTAGTTGAAAAGCAAAGTAATAGTCAGATAAAATGTTTACGGACTAATCATGGAGGTAAGTACACATCGCAAGAGTTTGAGAAATTTTGCAAGGAGAATAAGATTGTTCACCAATTCACAATGCCTCAAACACCATAGTAAAATGGTGTTTCAGAGAGGAAAAATCGAACAATTATTAATATGGTTTGATGTATGTTAAAAGAGAGAAATGCTCCAATAAAATTTTGGGGAGATACTGTTGCTTATTTTATTTATTGTTAAATAGGTTCTCGACAAAGCGCAACAGAGATTTCATGCTAGAGGAAGCTTGAAGTTCACGTAAGGTG
This sequence comes from Rhizophora mangle, assembly GCA_037832345.1. Taxonomy (NCBI): domain Eukaryota; kingdom Viridiplantae; phylum Streptophyta; class Magnoliopsida; order Malpighiales; family Rhizophoraceae; genus Rhizophora; species Rhizophora mangle. Next base: position 44,672 of record JBAPLJ010001679.1, on the reverse strand, counting down.
AAAGTTAATCATCTCAGAATTTTTGGGAGCATTACTTTTGCAAAGGTATAAGAAGAAAAGTGGACAAAGTTGGAAGAGAAAAGTCAAAAGTGCATTTTTTTGGGCTATGGTGAGAATTCTAGAGGCTACAAACTATATAATCCCATAACTCGCAAGATCGTGATATTGAGAGATGTTGAGTTTGATAAGGAGTAGATATGGGAATGGAAGACGAGCTGAAGCGAATTTCTCTTGATGAAAAGCAAAGGCAGAAGGAAGGAAAACACACTGATAGCATCGTTACCTTGTCAAGTCAGAAATTAACCTAATAGTAATGATTTAAGCAGCTTGATTGTGAGGAAAATGAGGAGCATCCAAGACATATATAACTCTAGCCAAGGTGTTGATATTAATTTCAATGAAGAATTCAATAATCTATGTCTCTTTGCAGGATTTGATCCATTAAAATATGGAGAAGCTTCCAAGGAGACAAAGTGGAGGAAGAGATTCATGCTATAAATAAGAACAATACATGAGAGCTCACTTCTTTTCTAGAGGGACACAAAGCTATTGGAATCAAATGGATGTACAAGACAAAAAGAAATGTAAAAGGTGAAGTGGAGAGGCATAAGGCAAGGATAGTTGTGAAAGGATACAAACAGAAATACGAGGTTGATTACAAAGAAGTCTTTGCATTGGTAGCTCGACTTGAAACAGTGAGACTACTTATCTCTTTTGCAGCTCAAAGAAGTTGAAAGATGTACCAAATGGACGTGAAATCAGTGTTCTTGAATGGGAATCTCAAAGAAGAGGTCTACGTCAAGCAACCATTAGGCTTTATCTACAAAGGCCAAAAAGAAAAAGTTTACAAGTTGAAGAAAATGCTTTATGAGCTCAAGCAAGCTCCAAGAGCTTGGAATTCCAAAATTGATGGGTATTTTGTTTAAGAAGGATTCACAAAGTGCTTATATGAGCACTCATTGTATGTAAAGACAAAGTCTAATGAAAATATTTTGCTAATGTATTTATATGTAGATAATTTAATTTTCATAGGCAACGGTAACTTTATGATTTAAAAATTCAAGCAATCAATGGAGAAACAATTAGAGATAATAGACTTAGGTCTACTAAGATACTTCTTGGGCATCAAAGTGTAGCAAGATTAAGAAGGAATTATAGTTTCACAAGAAAGATATGCCAAGGAGGTCTTGATGAAGTTTTCAATGGAAGATTGTTAGCTTGTGGACACATCGATAAAGTGTGGCATCAGATTGATGAAGGAAGGAGAAGGGAATCCAATAAACCTAACATATTACAAAAGTCTTATGGGTTGTTTAGGGTACTTAACTTGTACAAGACTTGATATACTTTTTGGAGTTGGCTTGGTGAGTTGGTATATGGAAACCCCGAAGACTTTCCACTTAAAAGTAGCCAAAAGAATCTTGAGATATTTCAAAGAGATGATTGATTATGAGTTGTTATATTCATCTAAAGGAGGTATGGAATTAGTTGGATTTAGTGATAGTAACTAAGCTAAAAGTTATGATGATTACAGGAATACTACAGGGTTTGTATTTTATCTTGATAATATTGCATTCACTTAGTCTTCAAAGAAGCGATCTATTGTTACTTTATCTACTTGTGAGGCAGAGTACATTACCGCAACTTCCTGTGTTTGTCATGATATTTGATTGAAGAGGTTACTTCAAGAACTAAAGTTGCAACAAGAAAACACAACGAAAATTTATGTAGATAATAAGTCAGTGATCACTTTAGCTAAGAATCTAATTCAAGCCTTTGTAATCATTTTGAAAACATAATTGATTATCTTAATACATAGATTTAGATTTCATCGCCCATATGTTTATAGATTCTTGTTAATGAATTACAGAACCTTTGCTTAGGATGGCTAGAATGGATGCTTTGCCGTTAGTCATTATTTGTTTTTGTCTTGTAATAATATGCTAGTTTTACTTCACTCTGTGTCCTCTACGCTTACTAGGTTTAACCTAGAGCTTATTCACAGAGACTCTCACGAGGCTCCATTATATTCTAGAAACATCACCTATCTTGAAAGGATGAAAAGGTTGATTAGATTCTCCAAAGTTACAGCTTATTATTGGGAAACACTTTCACGCCCAAATGCTACGATAGAGTCTGTAGATAACCTCCGTTTGCCAACTAGTCCTGAAGATTTCTTCTACATTGTGGTGACTGCAATCAGACAACCACGCCCCAAGTTTTACCTTGCTCTTGACACAGGTAGTAGCCTAACTTGGATTCAATGTAAGCCTTGTAAAAATTGTTTCGATGAGCGTCATCCGGTGTAGGGCTCTCAAACTTCTCCTACCTACAAAAAGCTTACTTGCATCCATGGAAAGATTTATGTTTTCGTAGTTAGGTCGTCGTGAACTTGTTGATGATTTAGTCTTTCGTTGCTCAAAATATTCTGCGGACTTTCAGTCTTCTATGATTTTGGGCGTCATGGGACTAAGCAAGAAGCAAGATTCAATCATTTTCACAACTGTCTGGTGAACTTTAACTTGAACCTATTAGACATCAGCGTAGGCGTTGGAACCACCGGGATTCACTGCTGACCAATTCAAAGTTCGAAACATTAATGGTGGTTTTATTGTAGATAGCGGAACTATCATCTCTCGATTTGACCGAACTATAATCAACGGGCGCATTGCATACGAGGCGGTAATGGCAGCGTTTCAAGTATACTATGAGCTTAGAAATCTTGAAAGAGAAGTAAATGGGCCGGTGGTATTTGACCTATGCTACAAATATCCTCCTGGGTTAAACAATTTTGCTACAATGACGTACCATTTTGAAGGTGCTGACTATTTTGTGGAAAACCCAATAGGCAAATTTTCCTGACGACTTAAGTTTCGGATATTTTTGTATCGCGACAATGCCTTCCAATGGAATATCAATCCTGGGAATATTCGTATCCGTTGCAATTGACACCTGCCCACAACCCCACGCACATCATAAGAAAACGAAAAGACGAAAATGAGATGAATTGATACAAGAAAGAGAAAAAAGAAAAGAAAAGAAAGGTAGAGGAGGAGGGCGGAGAGGGAAAGCAAGGCAATACGAGGAGAGAGAAAGTTGGAGCGTGCGCAACAGTTGCGGAAGAAAATGGGACTTTCGGGAAGAGTTCGCTCGCGGACTGAACCGGCTCTGTACCACATGTTGGCGGGGTCCATCCCTATCACTTCACATACCAACGTTGTTGACTTCTTCCCCTCCATCTCCATCGCTTTCTTCTTCTTCTCTTAATTTGTAGGTTTTGTTTTTTACGTTTTTTTTTATTGTTTTAATAAAAATTAAGTTTAGACTTATAATTATTAAATTTTGTATTAAATAATTTAAAATAATATAAATAATTATAATATATAAAAATTTTAATTAATTAAAATTATTTATAATTAAATTAATTATATAAATTTATAATATTTAATAAATAAATTTTATAATTTTTTAATTTAATAAAATAATTAAATTTAAATAAAATTAAAATTATATAATTTAATTATAACAAGTTAATATTACGTAAAAAATGTAAATATATATTAATTACAAATTATATAATTAACTTATGAGAAAATTTTTAAATTTTAAGTGTAAATAAATTTGTTATATCTAAAGTAAACATTGAAATGCCTTTTTGGCCAAACCCACCATCTAACTTATTTAATAATTCTAAATCTTGAAATTAGAATATTTAAATTAAATTTTATTCTCTTGTTGGGACCTCAAAAGTCACAAAAAATTTGAGAAAATAAAAAAAAAAAGCATTAATGTATGGACAGAGAAAACAAAAAAAATAGACAAAATAGTGCAAGTGTTGGGTAATAAAATGAGATCTATACAAAAAATAACTCAAAAGTTTGAAATTTAAGTTTTTCTTCTATCTTTACATGTATGATCAAGTTTTAATAACTAATAAAATGTAACATAGCATCATATACATGAAAGTTTAAATTTTTTTATTATTATTTGATTTTTTTATTTGTTTTGAATCTATTTGACTTTGGCCATCTACTCTTTTTTTTTATTAAATAAAGAGGAAATAAAGCCCTTTCCTTTTCTAATTGGATTGCTTGAAAGTGAAGGACAAGAGAATGAAAATGGAGAAGAAAATGATAAATTTTGAAAATTTGTTCCAATGTTTAATAAAAGTGCAATGTATAGATTTCACAACTTATTACTAAAATATTAAATTCAAGAAACTGAGATTAATTAAGCAATTTTCAGTTTTCTTTTTCTTAAACTTGTTTATATGCTAATTGTTGGGGTTTTTTTTTTTTTTTTCAGTTATAGGATAATGGTTACACTCAATAAAAATTATGTGATGACTTAAAAAGTTTTTCCAATTGCTCACTTTAAAATTAAGGATATAATTTTGAATCATATAATGTTTTGTTTGGTAATACTATGGGATAAAATGATGTAAATAAAAATACTATAAATAAAAATATTGTTATTAAAAATTATATGTCCTTTGATGATAATAATAATATTATTATTATTATAAAAATTCAATAAAATTATGAATATTTGAGAAAAATATTATCAAAATAATTATTAATATATAAAATAATTATTTTACAAACATGATTAAAATTTTATTTTTTTTTAAAAAATATATAATTATTAATTTTATATTTTTAATTATGTATTTAATATTAAATATATTATTAATAACTTTTAACATTCAATTTATTTTATTATATTAATTTGAATGAATAATAAAAAAATATTACTTTAATTGACAACAATTAAAATAATTTATTTAAAAATAATAATTACTTTAAAATAAAATTTAAATAATAAATATTATATTTATCAAATACTTAAAAATATATTAATTTTTATATTTAAAGAAATCAAATAAAGATTTCAAAATAAAAAATCCAAAAAATAAAAAGAAAACTAACTAACTTATTAAATTAAAAACAATTTACTCCAATTTTAATCATTTTAAATCTCTTAAAAACTAAATGACTTATATAATTTGAATGAATATAATTATACAAAGTTATTGATACAATAATAATATTTTTTTTAACACTTCAAATAAAAATTTTGACATTGAATATAATATTTTTCTTTTCTTCTTTCAAAATTTAAATGTTCACTCAAAGTAATTTTGTAGTGAAAAATATACACGATTAAGCATTACTTTATATCTTTTAAGTGGTTGACTATTCTAAAATTTAAGCAAATAATATTTAATGCTTTTATAACGTCCAAGATATCTTTTTAACATCCAACACACGTGGAATGACCTCTAAAATGCAACTGCTTCCTAATGCGCAGGTTATTTTTATTAAAATATATTGCATATATAAATATATTTTAAAATATATATATATAATTTGTAAATAAATAAATTAAATATATACATAATATATATGAAATATGTGTAAATAATATAATTTTATTGACTGTATATATATTTTTATTAATTATTTTTATAATACATTAAAAAAAATTATCAAGAAGAAAAAAATTGAGACGAAAGAACTTGAAAAGAGACTGCAATAGGCCAAGTCCCCAACCCCCATCCAAGATACTTATCGAAAGACGAAGGCTTACAAAAGTCTTGGAAGATGAAATGAGAATAGACCAAGTCAAATGCATTAGTCTACACGACAACTTTTCTACCCAGCCCCAAAGTCAATGTCAGATATGATGATATGACTGCCTTAGGTATCCCTTCGTTTTCGGCGTTGTCCTACAAAAAGTGTAAAAAAAAATTAAAAACTATGGCTACAAAAATGTCGAGGCGCGCAGTTTGCAAATTTACATATTATCTTCCGTCGGGGCGTGATCGTCTATTTTCTTCTGTTGCGGACCGGTACCGATTTATTTTTCACAAATTTACAAAGATTTTTCACAAAAAAATTAATAAAATAGGTAACGATTCATAAATGTAAAGATAGAAGAGAATAGATCGATTAAGAGAAGATTGAAAGCCAAAAATTAGAATTTTAAGGTCCGTACCTAAATTTCGAAAATCAAGTTTCTTGTGCACAAGAAGAGGTCCCAAACAAACCAGAATGGCGGTGGAAATACGAAGAAAGCAAGTGCGTGCGCGAAGTCGAGATAGAAAGCCAGAAAAAAGCGACGGGGATTCGTAAGAGATTTTGGTGAAGGAAAAAATAATAAGAAATTTAGAAATTTAATTTTGACTTTAACATAGTAAGAATCGGCTGACGATAAAAAAGTCAAAATGGTAATAAAATAAAAGCTTTATACGGTGGTAAAAAGAGAAATTTTTCTAAATATGAAGATATTTTAGTCTATCTGAAAAGAAAAAAGTTTATTTTTTTTATTATTTAAAGATCTTTGAAATTATCAAAATTCTTAATTTTTTAAAAATATTAATTTTAAAAATTGTGTGATTTTAAAATTTAATTATAAAAAATATTAACAAATAATATTTTAATTATATTTAAATTTTAAATTAATTTTTAGTTATTTTAATATAAATTAAAAAATAATACAAAATAAAATATTTATTTTATTATTTTTTATTTTAATTTAATTTTATTTAAATATTATATTTATTTTATTTATAATCAAATTAAAATATATTTTAAATTTAATTATATTTTATTTTTTTATATTTAAATTTTATTATTTTTTATATTAATATTAAATTTTGTACGTGATAAAAGCTTCTAAATGCAAGTATACAAAGTCTAATTAGTTCAAGTGTCCATTAAGAAATCCGTGTAACAACGGCTGGAATGAGAAGTATCATTGGGCCAAAAAAATGTTTTTGTCGCAAGACGTCATCCTGAAATGAAATGTGTGGAACTGCTGATTGTAGAATGTCTGACATTCTACAATCAGCAGTTCCACACATTTCATTGACATTCTACCATGGATTAACATATATCAAACACACATACTTCGAACGTTTTGAACGATCGACAAAGCCATGGCGCCCTTGTCACATAAACCACCCCGGATATTGCTCCAGATCTTGTCCTCCTTTCTTCCTATATTACTACTTTCTTTCCACTTCGCTTCCCCTAATTTCTCTCTTGCCTGGGCTGCTGCTGCTGCAATGAAGTGGGAATAGAAGCAGAGGCACTTCTAAGATGGAAAGCCAGTCTGGATAACCAAAGCCAATCATTCCTATCTTCTTGGAGTCTCACAAGGAGGAGGCAGCCCTTGCAATTGGCATGGAATCTACTGTGATTCCACTGGAAGTGTTACCAATATAAAAATCTTAAATTCTCGTTTACGTGGTACGCTTCACAGTCTCAGCTTCTTGTCAGTTCCCAATCTCACACACCTTGCCCTCGATAACAATTCATTCTATGGATCTATCCCCTCACACATTGGTAATCTTTCCAAACTCATCCATCTAAACCTGTCTATGAATTTTTTTTCTGGGACTATTCCTGAAGAAATTGACAAGCTAAGTTCACTTTCTTTTCTCCTCTTGCAAGAAAATAATCTTGAAGGTTCCATCCCTACCACCATCACAAACATGTCCAACTTGGTTTATCTGTATCTTGGAACAAATAAGCTATCTGGTTCTGTGACAACAGAAATTGGAGTCATGAGGACGCTTAAGCTGCTTGATTTATCAGGGAATGGCCTCAGCGGTGTGATTCCTTTGTCCATAGGAAACTTAACCAATATGTTGTTTCTTTATCTGCATGGTAATCATTTCTCAGGTTCTATACCAGAGAAAGTTGGAATGCTGAAATCTCTCTATCATTTAAAATTGCAACACAATAGTCTCATAGGATCAATTCCAAACTCTATAAAAAACTTAACAAATTTGACTTATTTTTTTCTTTTCAATAACCAACTTTCTGGTTTAATACCACAAGAAGTAGGAATATTGAGATCCCTCCTTCATTTGTCATTGAGAGTCAATCATCTTATAGGATCAATTCCAAACTCTATAGGGAACTTGACAAATTTAACTTACCTTTTTCTTTCTAATAACCAACTTTCTGACTCAATACCATTTTCTTTTGAAAACTTGTCAAACCTAGCTCATCTTATTCTAAGGAAAAACAAATTGGTTGGTACTCGTAATCCACTGAAGACAAATCTTACCTTTTTGCATAGTTTGCAATTAAATTCCAACAATTTTGTTGGTCATTTGCCACCCGATGTATGTCTTGGTGAAAACTTGAATATTTTGCAGCCCAGGACAATCATTTTACTGGTCCTATCGAGAAGCTTGAGAAACTGCAGTAGCTTGTTAAGACTTAGGCTTGAGAGAAACCAACTTACTGGAAACATATCTGGTTTTTTTTGGTAGCCTCCCACACCTGAACTATATAGATTTGAGTGATAATAATTTGTACGGTGATCTCTCGTGGAAATGGGAAGATTTTCTCAATCTTTCCACCTTGAAAGTTGCTATGAATAATCTCTCTGGTGGAATACCTTCCAAAATCAATAAAGCAGCTCAATTGCAATTACTTGATTTGTCTTCTAATCAACTTGTTGGGAAGATTCCAAAGGCATTGGAAAAGTTAAAGTTGATAGACCTTATTCTTAATAATAACCAACTCTCGGGTCAAATCCCATCAGAGCTAGGAATGGTCTCTGATGTCGAAAAACTTAACCTGGCAGCAAATAGTCTGAGTGGTTCTATTCCAAAGCAACTCGGGGATGTTCTAAGTTGATCTCCCTAAACCTTAGCAGCAATATGTTCACAAAGAGAATACCTCCAGAGATAGGAAATTTGCAATCTCTGCAAAATTTTGATCTCAGTTGGAATTTGCTGGCAAACGAAATACCACCAAATCTTGGAGACCTGGACATGCTAGAGACATTGAATCTCTCCCACAATATGTTGTCTGGTAAAATTCCAAACTTTGGTCCTTTGTCGGCCTTGAACACGGTGAATATATCGTATAACAGATTGGAGGCCCTTATTCCAGATAGCAAAGCCTTCCAGGCAGCTCCATTTGAAGCTTTGAGAAACAACACAAACCTCTGTGGCAATGCTACCAGTCTGAAGGCCTGCCTTGTAATCCCAATTCGCAAGTCTGGGGCTAAGAGTGGTCACCACAAATTGATCATTTTGATTGTTCTTCCTCTCTTGGGTGGCCTATTCCATTGTCCTTGGAGGTTTCTTCTTTATATGTCGAAGGCTCAAAAGCAGAAAACCCGAGTTAGGGGAATGTCAAGATATTTTTGCCATATGGGGTCATGACAGCAGAATCCTATATAAAAACATACTTGAGGCCACAGAAGATTTCAAACCAAATCACCAAATTGGGTTTGGAGGTTACGGAGTAGTTTACAAGGCTGTCCTGCCAACTGGTCGAGTTGTTGCTGTCAAAAAACTCCACCAAGATGAAGACATCGCTATGACAGATTTGAAATCATTTAGCAGTGAGATTCGTGTGCTAACGAATATGAGGCATCGGAATATTGTGAAATTGTATGGTTTCTGTTCAACTGCAAAACACTCTTTCTTGGTTTATGAGCTGGTGGAAAGAGGAAGTCTGAAAATGACCTTAACCAATGAGCAAGAAGCAAGGGAGTTCGATTGGATGAAGAGGCTAAATGTTGTGAAAGGAATGGCATGTGCATTATCCTATATGCACCATGACTGTTCTCCTCCGATCATTCACAGAGACATTTCAAGCAACAATGTCCTTTTGGATTCCGAATACGAAGCCCATGTCTCTGACTTTGGCATAGCTATGCTCTTGATGCCATTCTTCTAACTGGACATCATTTGCGGGCACCTTTGGATACATGGCTCCAGGTTAGTATATATCCTGAATCCCTCTCTAATAAGCCTGCCGAGTGAGCTAGTAAATATTATTTGTCCCTTGTTACATAATGGAAGTTTGGAGTTCGAACCCATATCTCATTCTAAGCTTTTATACTTAATAGCTACTAAACTGCATCCAGTAGTACACAGCAGCAACCAAAGATTGCGGCTAAACAAAACACAAAATCATAATTAGTATGGTTTAATGCAATTAGATTATTGTTGTTGCACAAAGTGCACGGTAACAGGTTCTCTCTGATTTTGTTTCTCATCGTTTCAGAGCTAGCATACCGGATGAAAGTGGATGAAACTTGTGATGTGTATAGCTTTGGAGTGGTGGCATTGGAAGTGCTAATGGGAAGGCATCCAAGCGATCTGGTCTCGACTATTTCATCTTCAACCTTTTCAGCTTCTGGTCCTGATCAAACACTTTTGAAAGATGTGATAGACCAACGCCTCCCTCTTCCTCGAGGAAAACTTGCTGAAGGTGTGGTCTATATTGCAGAAATTGCAGTTGCCTGCTTGAATGCCAATCCGCAATACCGACCCAATATGCGTCAGTTTCTTTGGGACTACTAAACATGCGCCCTACGTTGATCAAGTCATTTTCTGAAATACAGTTGGCAGAAATATTGGTTCATCACTGAGTCACTAGATAAGGGTAACTTTTTTTTTTTTAATATTTTCAAGAAAATATTAGTTAGTCTGTCGCCAATTCAATGTGCTTGTGGCAGTTTATATTTTTATACTTTGTGAGAATTTCACAACTATGATGATGCCCCTTGCAACAATAAAGCAAAGCGTGTTCAAATTATATATCTTTCCAACATGGAATTTGAATCTTAAGCTATGATGCAACAAATGAAATGTAACCATGAGGGAGACAAGAAATCATAACCGATTGAAAATTTGGTTTTATAATCAATTCAATTAGGCAACCTTAAGGGACCATAGGATTCTATTCCTTTCTCATCTTTGGTCAAGTCATATTCATTAAATGTTGGAGGATCCTTTTAATCTTTTTAAGAGGGTGTTTAGACCTTTGAGTGTTGTTTTTTGCTGGTTAACTATTAACAATAGGTGTAAAGGTATTTGGTTATTTTTTAATATTGTTGTTGATTTCATTATTTAGTTTTTAATAATAGTTGATAAAAAAAATAATTTAAGAAATATTTTTGATATTTTTCAATTTTTAGTATTTAAAAATAATTTATATAAATTAAATTATCTTTAAAAATTATATATTATTATTATTATTATTTGCACTTATTGCATGGGTTAAGTATATGTATTTATTTCATTAATATTTATAGAAATATAATATCTTCTATTTTTTTATAACTTTTAAATATTTTTTTTTTAATTTTTCATTAATTTTGATGATACTTAGAAAAAAATTATTTTGATCATTATATTTCTTTTACCATTTTGAGAGTATTAATATTTTTTTTATAAAATTTTAAAAATAAAAAATAAAAGTCTTCATATTTATTTAAAAATAAAAAAATTATAAACTTAAAAGTAATTTTATTAATAAGATATATTGATAAATATTAAATATATAAATTAGTTATTTTATTAAATAATAATAATAAGTAATCAATAATTATTAATTAACACCAATCATCAATAATAACAAATTATAGTAATAATATCAAATATATAAATCATACAAATCTAAATTAAATAAATTTTTATGTTTTGAAAACCCTCTCATCTAGGAACATAATATAACTATTAAACGATGGTTAAGTTATAAACTTTTAAAAGGCATAAATTTTAAAAAAAACTAATTAATTTTAAAAGGAAAATAATAAGTTATAAAATTATATTCTAATTTGCTAGCAATTCATAATACCATGTTACAGGGATGTTGCATCAACACTCTTCTTGTACAAAATTATACTTGCAAGCTTAGAACTCTAATATTTATATTCAGTCACATTAGTATATGGGATGAAAGAGTCTGATAGGCCATGTAGTAATATTTTGGCGTCTAATTACACTTAAAAATTATTAGTGACAACTCCAAGTAAAAGTGTTAGTTTTAGAGAAAAGAGTCATATATTTATCAATTTGAACCAAATAATTACAAGGCGAGAAATAGAAAGGATCATCCATGGACATGGTATGACAAATGTATTCCAATATTACTAACCAATTAAACTAAAATAAATTAATTTTTGTATCTATTCTTTTTAAATTAGAGTGTAGAGAAAGCCTTATTAGTGATATATTAAATATGGGTCTTAAATTTTTATAAATTTTTGTAATTAATTTTTAAAAATTAGTTTAAGTGCATATTTTACCAAAAATTGGAAAAACTTTGTAAATTTTTTATATGCACTTTTTTTTTGTAAATTTTTTTTTTATTTGGCTTGAACTTTAATATTATTTTAAAACAAACCAAAATGTTATAAAATAAATAAATAAATAAATTTGCATTCCTTTTTGGGGCACATTGGGGGTAAAAGAAATGTTAGAAAATTATATTTTTCACTTTATACTTATGACATAATTACATTTTGTATTTCAAATTTTTAAAAATTATAGAAAACTTAGTAAAATTAACAGAAGTTAATCAACTTAGATGAAAATCATGAAAAGATTGTGATACCCTATATATAATAAAAGGTTAGAAACTTCGTCCTTAGAATAACCTTGGAGTGGTTCTCTTCCTTCCATCTTCTCTTTAAACCTTGAAATTGTCTTCTTTTATTTCTTTGTAATTTGTACAAATTGTTGATCCAACCTTCATTCAACCTTTAGAACATAGGCTAAAACCCAAAACAATTCAAGCTAAAAGAATCCACTTAATTGATCTCTACAAAGTCCAAAACCATGGCATTGTTGCTGACCTTGATACACTTGATGGCCTTGTTAAGGAGATTTAAAGCGCTTGTTAGATATGAGGGGGTTTTCTAAGTTATTAATCAGGGGGTGCCTTTGGAAAAAGTAGAGAAGATCATGAATATTTTAAAAAAGTTTTATGGTCAGTATTTGAAGGAGAAAATGAAAGTCCAGAAAAGAAAAAATAGACAAATTGGTATAATAATACCGAGCTAACTAAGAATTTTAAGGGCTAGAAATAAATCTTTGATTTTATTTTGTAGGAACTTGTCTATGCTTCACCCGATCCTAAATATGAAGAAGTCTTAAAGTTATTGCATCGGGTGCCTAAGTATTCCATTGAACTAACGACAATTTCTTCAAATTTTCTTGTTTTCAAACTACTTCATTGCACTATCACTTTTGTTTGCTAATTAACCATCTCTTTTGGGTAGAGCAAAGATCATGACTTGAACTTTTGTGATCAATAATTTTATTGAATTTCAGAGCATTTTGTACTAAAAGGATTTATTTTTGGCTTGTTTCATTTGCTTTATGTATCTAATTTGTTGATAGGGATGGGTATATGATGGAAAAGATGCACCTTGCCTTGAGTTTAGGATTGCCAGCAAAGAGAATAAGTGACTTCTTTAAAGACCAAATCAGCTTAATTAGACTTGAATAAGATTTACCTTGCCCATCACCTTAATTGACCTATGGCCTTGGCTAACACAAAGATGGTGGTGCCATGACCATTGTCGCTCAAGATTATGTTAGAGGACTAGAAGTGACGTGCAAATCAATCATTCATATAGTTTCCATGTTTTGTTCCCCATTTTATCATATAAGGTTTAATTACAAGACGTGGCATAAGTAGGCACATTAAACAATATCAGATCTTGAAGATCATGATGCCCCTATTTTGCTGCGGCAAGTTGACCTCAAAACCTTAGCAACTAACTTTCTAGCCATGTATCAGTTATGACAGTTAAGGTAGTTAGATAAACTTGTTCTAGAAGCTTTCCAGCAAACATGTCAAGCAACTTCTTTTGTAATGATGTATTGAACTCAAATTTGAAGTATTTTTAATTTAAACCAATGTACAATCATGTAACTTTGTGTTTAAATTGAAATTATGAAATTTGAATTTGTAAAAAATCATATTTTTATAAACCTTTTGATATATAATGAAGAAGAAGCTAGAAAATAATAGACTTTTTGGAAATTTTCAAGCCATGACAATCTAGCCTTGATCCTTCTCCTTCTCATTCTTTTCCTTTTTCTTCTCATTCTTTTCCTTTTTATCCCTTTTGTTGCAAGTAATATGTGATCATCACAATCCATCCAACACTCTAGTATCAAAGTAGGCCACATCCAAAGGCCCTAAAAGCAAGTAATCAAGAAGGAAAGAAAGGAGAACTTTATACAAAACCAAAATCACAGTGCTGCAAATATGGCTTCTTTTAGTTTTTCACCTCTCCCACCTCTAAAGTTCACTAGTGAAAACTATCCTCATTAGACAATAATGATGAGAGCCTATTTTAGAACATTTGATTTGTGGGAAGCCATTAAGAAAGGCATAAAGCTAGCCCCTTTGCTTACCAACCACTCTCTTGTACAACTTAAACTCCATAATGAGCAAACAGCCAAACAATACAAGGCATTGACTTATATTCATTTAGCTATATCCAAGACCATTTTCAACAAAATTATGGCCTATGAAATAGCTAAGGAGGCATGGGAAAGGTTGAAGGAGGAGTTTTTTGGTAATGAGAAAACAAAAAATATGCAACTTCTTAACCTTAAAAAAGAATTTAAACTTTTGAGGATGAAAGAAATTTACACTATCAAGGAGTAGAGGGATAGACTTTTCAAGTTGGTTAACTAAATTAGAATCTTGAGAGATGACATCCTTGATAGGAACATTGTGCAAAAGGTCTTAGTGAGCATTCCAAAAAGGTTTAAGGCAAAAATCTCCTCCTTAAAAGACTTTAAGATCTCAATGCCATAAGTTTGCTAGAATTGCTCAATTTTGTTTAAGTTTAGGAGCAAAGAAGGCACCTAAAGCAAGAAGAGAATACGGAAAGAGCTTAGCTTATGAAGCAATAGTCCAAGTCTTAATCCAGGAAGAGCTAGCAAGGTAAGCAGGAGAAATGGTCAGAACAACATCCGAAGTTAGAAGGTAGAAGATAGTATCCACCATGTGATTATTGTAAAAAGACTAATCACATGTCTAGATACTTTTTGAAGAGGCCTGATCTTGTATGCAAAATTTGTAACAAGAAAAGGTATGTTGAGAGGATTTGTTAGCATCAAGGAAAGCAGTAGCAGCAGCAGCAGCAGCAGCAAGCATAGAAGCCTTAGCATGCACAAGTTGCTGATGAGGATCAAATATTGGAGGAGTAGTTATTTGTTGCAGCACCTAGCTTCACTAGTAAGAGTAGCAACACATAAGTTGTTGATAGTGGCTGTACAAACATTGCTTGACTTATAGCTTTTTAAAAGGCTTGATAGGTCCTTTATATCCAAGGTGAATATTGGTAATGGTGACATGATTCCAATAGAAGAGAAAGACTATGTTGTCATCCATACTAATGTAGATATTAAGTATGTACTTAATGTTTTATATGTGGCTAAAGCCAATTGTAACTTACTCAGTGTAAGGCAATTATTGGAATGAGGATATAGCATAATCTTAAAAAATAAGGCTTATTATATCTCAAATGCCAAAGGTGCCTTCCAAATTAAGGTACCTATGTTGGGCAAAACTTTCCAATTGGAAGTAAGTAAGTTACAACATCTTGCATTGCATGCACAAGCATAAGCCATTGTGTTTTGGCATAAAAGACTAGACCACTTCAACATTGCTAGTTTAAAAAGGATGCAAAGAAAGGGATTGGTGTATGGTTTGCCTGAGGTAGCAAAACTCAAGTCAACTTATGAGACTTGTTAGTTTAGTAAACAAACCTAGTTGCCATTCACATTAAGAACATCATCCAAAGCAAATGAGAAGTTGCAACTCCTTCATAGTGATCTTTGTGATCCTATGGATCATGAATCTTTAAAAGGCAGTAGGCATTATATCATCTTTATTAATGACTTAACTAAATTTACTTAGATTTTCTTCTTAAGCAAAATTCTAAAGTGCCAAGTGTTTTCCATCAATTTAAGGCTTAGATTGAGAAGTAATCTAGTCTCCAAATCAAGGCTATTAGGTCAGACAATGACTCAAAATATACATATAAGTCATTTAAGTAGATTTATAGGGATGCAAGGATTCAATAATAGCTTACAACACCTTACTCACCTTAGAAAAATGGGGTGAGTGGGAGGAAGAATAGATCCATTGTAGCCATGACTAAATGCTTGTTAACAGAGGAGGGTCTTTCCAAATCATTTTGGTCAAAGGCAATAACTATATAAGTGTACTTGTTGAATAGGCAACCCATTAAGGCCCTTGCTAATTTCACACCTTATGAGTACTGGTTTGGTATCAAGCCTTCTATGACACACTTTAAGGTGTGTGGAAGCCTGTGTTATGCTCATGTACCTCAAACAAAGAGAGAAAAGTTGGATTCTAGAGCTTTAATGGTTGTATTTTTTGGTTACACAAATACAACACATACTTATAAGGTTTATGACCCTATCACCAACTAAGTCTAAATAAGTAGAGACTTAGGTTTGATGAAACCTTGAGATAAAATTTGAAAAATGTAGCTATTAAGGCTAATGAGAGCTTATCCTTAAGTTCTAATTAGCCTATACCACTTATATGCTAAGAGTCTAGTTTTTAAGAAGAAAATGATGTTGACAACTCACCTATTAGAGCCATTAGATCTCTCACTAACATCAATGAGAGATGCAATACAGCTATCCAAAAACTAATATGTTATAATGAAGCATTTAGGCTTCTAAAATGGAAAGCTACAATTTATAAGGAGTTTTAGGATTTAGAAAAAAAAAAATAGCACTTGGATTCTAGTACCAAGGCCTAATGGTAGGAAAGTTATAAGAGTAAAATGGATCTATATAGTGAAATTGAATACAAATGCAAGTTTTCACAAGCTTAAGGCCAAGTTGGTTGCTTAAGTTTTTTCATAACAAACAAAGTTGATTATACAGATACTTTTGCTTTTGTGGCAAGGATGGACACCATTAAGCTTCTCTTAACTATTGCAGCTCACAACTAGTGGGGGGTGCACCAAAAGGATGTCAAGTCTGCCTTTCTAAATGGTCTGTTCCAAGAAAAAATCTTTCTTGAATGGCCATTTGGTTTCACCATTCCCCAAGAAGAAAAATACTTACTTAAAAAAGCTCTTTATAAGCTAAAGTAGGCTCCTAAAGCCTGGTATAGCAAGATACTTAAGCTTAGCTCTACAAGGAGTTTGTTTGAAGTAACTCTCTATGTTAAAATAAAATCGACTTATGTTCTTTACATCTCCCTTTATGTTAATGATCTTATGATCATTGGTGATAATAACACACTTGCTCATCAAGTTAAAGTAGAAATGAAGAAGCAATTATAAATGATAGATTTAAGGAAGATGAAGTATTTCTTGGGTTTGCAAATCTAGTTATCTCAAAAAGGAATTTTTGTTCTCTAGCTAAATATGCAAGGCATATTTTGTAAAAATTTCATATGCAACATTGTAAGATGGCAACAACCCCATTAGCTTAAGGTGTCAAATTGTATAAAGAGGATGGTGCATCCAAGATTGATGCAAGGGAATTTAAAAGCCTCATTGGATAACTCTTGTATCTATCAGCCTTTAGACCAGATATCATATTCTTTGTGAGCATGTTATTTAGGTTCATGCAAAGCCTATCTAATTTGCATTATAAAGCAATAAAAAGAGTGCTAAGGTACATTAAAGGCACTATTAATTTTGGAACCATGTTCTAAAGTACAATAGATATCAAGCTAAAAGGCTATACAAATGGTGATTGGGCTGGATCAAGGGAGGATATGAGAAGCACTTTAAGGTATGCTTTCACTCTTGGTTTAACTATTATTTATTATAACTCAAAGAAATAAACTACTGTGGCTTAATCCATAACCAAAGCAGAATACATAGTTGTTGCATTAGCTATGAATCAAGCCTTATGGATCAAGAAAATCATGATAGACTTGAAGCTGGAGCATAAAGAGGCCACCATAAGCAATTATTGTTATATCAAGGAATCTAGTAATGCATGAGAGAATTAAACATTTCAACATAAAGCTTCATTTTATAAGGGAAATGCAAGAGAATTAAGAAGTAGAACTAAGATTTTATCCCTTCAAAGATCAACTTACTGACATTCTAACCAAAGGATTGCAAAAAGATAGATTTACTAAATTGAGGATGAAGTTGGGAATGTAAAGCAACACCAAGAAGGAGTGATGATCATGGTGCCCTTACTTTGCTACAACAAGTTGACCTCAAGACCTTAGCAACTAACTTCTTGCCAAGTATCAATTATGACAATTATGGCAATTAGAGAAACTTATTCCAAAAGCTTTCCAAGAAGCCTGTCATGCAACCATTTTTTTTTATAATGATATATTTGAAGTATTTTGAATTTAAACCAATGTATAATCATCCAACTTTGTGTGTTTAAATTCAAATGATGAAGTTTAAATTTGTAAACAAAAAAAAAAACTTATTTTTGTAAAGCTTTTGATATTTAATGGAGAAGAAGTTGGAAAACAATAGACTTTTTGGAAATATTCAAGCTTTGACTAACTAGCCTTGATCTTTCTCACTACTTCTCCTTCTTTTCCTTTTTACCCCCTCAATTGTAAGTAATTTGTGATCATCACAATCCTTCCAACATACATGAACTATTAAATTCAAATGCAAAAACTAAGAAATCACAATCATCAATTATAACCAATAATACACATTTTGTTTAGTTTATCAAATCCACTTATCCTATGTCTTCCAAACATTTTTGTAGAATATATGCTTATGATTAAGGTGAAAGACTTCATTAAGAATTTAATGCCTTTACATGCCATAGATCCCCCCTTAAAACCAAATAATTCTCTATTTTATGAGTTTTATTATCATAAATTGATGATATATTTATGGTTCCTTACAGCCAATCAAGAATGAAATAAAAGACCATGCAATGATGACACTTACAATAATGGTAAGCACTAAAGCAAAGGTATAACCATAAGAAATGGTAGCAATGTGTGCACAAAATTGATGTTTTGATGATTCTTTGAAGCTTTGTAAGCAAATAGAAGCTTTAAAACTAAAATCTAATGCTTGTACAATGGCTAGCCTCTTGCCAGCTATAACTAACACATCCTTGGACAATGTCTTATATAATATGGAGATGTTAATGAAGGTGAAAAGGTAGAATTTGAGAGCTTATAGCAATCACCATATTAAGTTTCATGTCCTCCCTTTCCATCAAACATAGATTCCTCGACCTCCATATTGCCCAAGCTACCATTTCAGCTAATTTGGTGCCTTTTTGTCACTTGATGTCAATAAAGATTTAAACCATCCAATGAAATCTTCTTGTATAAATCCCCTGACCCACAATCCAAAAGGGATAAGAAACCATACTCTTAACAAGCTTGCCATATGAATGTTTCACCTTACATAGGATCTTTAATTGCTAAATCAACTTCCATTAACCAGTTCCATGATTATTATTAGTTAAAGATGAAGCCAAAGAAGGATCGAACCCAACAATGGCCCAATATAAGGCCTATTTTTAATATAAAACAATTTTTTTCTAAAGCTAGCATATTTAAAATTGAAAAAAAAAAAAGTAATGTTATTACATCTATAGAAGAAAAAAAATTTTAAAGAAAAAAATTAAATGAGAAGAACTAAAAGGTAAATGTTTAAAATATAATAATTCATTCAGTAATTTTCTACATTTACTTAATGTTGTTAAATAATAATAAATTGGTATTAGATATTAATTATTATGAAATAAATTTGGATCAAATAATATCTTTTTTATTAAGTAGAATTTTCCTTTTTCTTTGATTGTATTCTATACCTAAATACTATTTAGTTTTTTTTTAAATAGTAATTAGCAAAATCTTCACGAAGTTTTTTTTATGTGCTAATCTTATTATTCTTGCTTAGGGATACACTTGGTTGTGCATTTCAAATTAATTATTAACAATAAATAAGGATGCACATATTTTAGATGGTTTTAAAAATGCAACCGTTCTTTGCTAATAGATTGAATTAACTAGATTCTTTTTTCTTTTATTATTATTATTATTATTATTATTATTATTTTGCTCTTTAAGAAGCTCATTATATTGTCAATTATAAAATAAATATAGAGTTAAGACATAAAAAAAAGGCCAATTTAGTTGGTTGTTCTTCCCATTTCCACAAAACCTAGCACCTCTTGATAAGAACTAAATTCTTAATGATTAAGATAATGCATTTGATTCAGGGTGAAAAGGTAATGAAGGACTACAGTACATGATCCTTATCTTAGAAATAATATTTTTTTTTCTTCTTATCAAATTCATGTATTCATTTTTAAAACATAATTGATTATTTTGACATAAATATTTAGATTTCACCACCCATATATTTATAGATTCTTGTTAATGAATTATATAACCATTATTTAGGATGGCTAGAATGGAAGCTTTGCCATTAGCTATTGTTTGTTTTGTCTTGCAGTACTATGCCAGTTTTATTTCACTATGTCCTCAAGGCTTACTGGGTTTTGCCTAAAGCTTGTTCATAGAGACTTTCATGAGTCTCCATTATATCCTAGAAAACTCACCTATCTTGAAAGGATGAGAAAGTTGATTAAGTTAGAGGTTATTATTGGGAAAACCTTTCACATCCAAGTGTTATGATAAAACTTGTAAATAACCTTTATTTGCCAACTAGTCATAAAGATTTCTTCTATGTTGTGGTGATATCAATTGAACAATTGTGCCCCATATTTTACCTTGCTCTTGACATAATAAGATGAGATAAATTCTAGGTTGTAGTCCTTAAAGAGAATTTTTAGGTTATAGTCTTTAAAGACAATAATAGAAAATAAAATAAAACACAACAAAGAATAACTAAAGACAAAAGATACCAAATTTATCTGGTTTGGTTAATTTGACATACATCCACAACTTTGGTCAATCTTTCAATGTGGGACTTTATCCACCAACTTAACAAATCTCTGCCTTGACTCAAGTTTGACATGCAAATATAGTAACAATTCATCACCTTCTCCACAAGCTCCCAAATCATCATACCATGCCAATTAACTCCAAGCACTACTTGAACTTAGTAGCTAAAAGAGGTTTTGTAAACATATATGCAGGATTGTTTCTAGTACTAATTTTCTAAACTAAAACCATTTTTACAGCAATCATCTTCCAAATAAAGTGATATCTTACATCAATATACTTCATCCTCTCATGATACATTTGGTTTTTGGTTGAGTGTATTATATTTTGACTATCATATTGGATGGTAACAACATTTTAACGTAGATTAAACTTATCATACCAACCTTTCAACAATAATGCTTTTTTGATAGCCTTAATCATTGTAATATATTTTTCTTCCATAGTAGATAAAGTAATAATATGTTGCAAACTAACTTTCCAATTGATAGTAATACTACCAAGACAAAATATATAACCTATAAGAGATCTTCTTCTATCAAGATTAGTGATGTACTCAAAATCAACAAAACCAACTAATGTGTTTGAATTTTTATCAAACTCCAAACATGTATCTGAAGTACCTTGCAAGTATCTAAGAATCCACTTCATAGCCTACCAATGTGATTTGCCTAAAGAAGACATATACATGGTAACCATACTAATTACTTGTAAAATATTTGGACGTGTACAAACCATTGTGTGCATAAAATGATTGCTTACACTTGACTATAAAACTCTTTCCATATATCTCTTTCCTTCATTTGACTTTAGCAATTGAGTAGTTGACAACCTAAAATGACTAGCAATGGGAGTACTGATAAGTTTAGCATTTTTCATGCCAAATCATTCTTAGACCTTCTCAACATAATTCTTTTGGATCAAATATAATTTATCACCTTTATGATTCCTTCTGATTTCTATGCTAAGAATATTTTTTGCTTTTCCTAAGTCTTTTATCTAAATTCACCATTCAAAAGCACTTTTAAAATGTGAATTTTTGACAAATTCTTGTTAGTAATGAGCATGTTGTCAACATAGATTAATAGATAAATGAATAAGTCATAATCAAACTTTTAGAAGTAAACAGAACTATCATACATGCTCCTAAAATAACCATGACCTAGCTAAAAGAATTAAACCTTATATACCACTATCTTAGAGACTGCTTCAATCCATAGAAGGATTTCTTTAACAAACAAATGTTGTCTTCCTTTCTTTTAATTTTGGAACTTTGGGGTTGTCTCATGTATATTTGCTCCTTAAGCTTACTATGTGAGAAAGTTGTTTTAACATCAAGTTGCTCTAATTTTAAATCATATATGGATACCAAAGCAAGCAAGACATGTATCAAACTTACATCTTCAACCCTTAGTATACTTTCTTTCCTTTTAAAAACCCATTTATAACTAATGATTCTCTTTTCTGAAGGTAGCTTCACAAAAACCCACGTGTCATTCTTGTGGAGAGATTTTATTTCTTCATTCATCACAACCAACCACTTAGATGAGTTAACACCTAAAATTGCTTCTGAATATATAGATGGTTTGTCATCTTCGTTAGTTTCTTGTGCAACTGAAAGAGCATAAGTAATATAGTCGTTATATCTTTGTGGTGATCAAATCTCTTTTCTTGGTCTATCTTTGGCTATGAAATGATCCTCCTCTATATCTTTAGAGGAATCTGCAATATCTGATGAATTTGACTGAATGAGAGAACTTTACTAAGTGGCATTTCAATTCACAACTTCAAACTCTACCTACTTGTGTGCATTATCACCTTTACCTACATCAAAAGGATGATAAGACTCCTTTTGAATGTAATATAGAGGATTCATTAAATGTAACATCTCTGCTAACCACAAATTTTGGTAGATTGAGACACCATAAATGATACCCATTCACTTCAGATGCTTAAGAAAAATGTACTTTTTAGCTCCAGGTTCTAATTTTCATCATAAACATGCATATATACAAGACATCTAAATATCTTTAAATCAAAGTAATTAGCAAGAGTATCTAACTAGACTTCCACTGAAGTCTTACACTCTATAGATGTTGAAGTTGTATGATTAATGATATAACAAGTTGTAGAGACTATCTCTATCCAAAAGTCTTTTAACAAACTAGCTTTGGAAATCATATGGTAAGCTCTCTCCAAAAGTGTTTTGTTTATGTATTCAGTAACATCATTCTATTGGGGAGGCATCCTAACTATTTGGTGATGAATAATGATTTCATTTTCATAAAATATATTAAATTCAACTTCACAAAATTTCAAGTCATTATCTGCCTTAAGTTGTTAATTTTGCTCTTATATTTGCTCCTCAATCAAGGCTTTCCACTTTTAAAATATTTAGAAAACTTCATTTTTATTCTTTAGAAAAAAAAAAAACCCAAACTTCTCTTAAATAATTATCAATGAAAGTCAACATGTACCTAACACCACCTTTTGATAAAATGTAAGATGACCCTTAAAGATCTAAGTGAATATAATTCAAAGTGTCTTTTGTTCTATGAATTGCTGGAGATTTGAAATGACACACTTTTACTTCCCAAAGATGCAATGCTCGCAGAAGTCTAACTTTCCAATATGTTATCCACAAAAAGCCTTTTTTGCTCAATATAGACAAACTTTTTTCGCTCATGTGCCCTAACAGCATATGCTATAACTTTGTAATATATGCCTTTGAATTAGATCATGTAAAGTTTATAGTAGTATGTGTAATTATAGATCTCTATAAAATGTATAAATTTTTGAGCCTACATAACTTCATGACAACGAAAGCATCATTACTAATTTTGAGAACTCATCCTTCACTAGTGTACCTATAGCTAAAGCCTTTAGTGTTCCCAAAGAAACGAGATTTTTTTTTTAAAATTCTAGAATGTATTTAACTTATGTAAGTGTTTTCACTACACCATCATGAGCCTTGATTTTAACTATATCAATCCCAACAATTTTGTAGATTGTATTATTACTCATCATAATAATTTTACCTTTAACAGATTCATAAGTAGAAAACTAGTCCTTATTATAACATATATGGTACATGCAACTAGAATTCAAGATCTATTCATTAACAAACTTTAATCCATCATTAACAAAGAAAATAATTCATTCACTCTCATCTTCTACAAGACTAGTTTGAATTGACTCATTATTTTTGTGCTTATCCTTCTCTTTAACTTTCAGTTTAAAACAATTAATGTTGATGTGCCCTTTTCTTTTACAATAATTGCACACCAAATTTCTATGTTTGGATTTACATCTTTGACTATCTATATCCCTTTCATCTAATTTGCCCTAAATCACCAAATTGTCAACTTAACTATTACTACTTCCTTTAGTTATATCCTCATTAATTTGGTCTTTCAACTTCAAAATAGTCTTAATTTATTTATAAAAAATAATCTTTTTACCACAAAGCATTGTTTTTTTTTTTTTTGTGAAATACTTAAATGACTACAAAAGAGAACACAATAATAATAAAACTTGATCTTTATCTTCAACAAGAACATTTATATTACTCAAATCTATAAGCAAAGAATCAAATTTATTAAGATATGACAATATAAATGATCATTCAAGCATACAAAGTATATACAAACTCTACTTTAAATAAAGTTTATTATCCATTGCTTTCTTCATATACAAAACCATTAATTTCTTTTACAAACTCTTAGTAGTTACCTCAGTAGTTACTTTCTTAAAACCTCATCATTAAAATTTAAGATGATACCTAATATGACCTTATCAAGACCAATATATTCCTCATCTAACATCTTTTTTTATCTTTTCTCTTTGCCTAATAGCACTATGTTAATGTCATCTTGAACTAATATGACCTTTATCTTTAGCAACTACATTCTAAAGTTGACACTTCATTTGAACTCCTCGAAATAATACTTAGTTATTATCATGATGGCTATTTTCCCAATGAACCAAGCTCTGATACTTGTTTGATAGGCGATAAACTCCAAATTATAGTCCTTAAAGACAATAACAAAAATTAAATTAAAGAACAAGAAAGAATAATTGAAAGCAAGGGAGACCAAATTTATGTGATTTAATCAATTTGACTTATGTCTATAAATAAAAGTGGAAGCAAATATTACTAAATAAGAGAATATAAAAAACTTTTCTTAAGCCCAATTGACAAAAACCCAAATAATAGACTAAATACTTTGATAGTTTTACTCCTTATATGTTAGTTTATTTTAGCTTTTGTAAAGTATAAAATATCAGGCAAGCCTTTTCAAAAGGCTCCATTGATAAGCTTCAAAATTCTATTTACAAAAAGAAAGGACAAAAAATAGGAACTTGTATTATTGACCAACTTTAAGATATCATCTAATCGGATGCATAGGTAATTAGCAAAGTGAAAAAAAAAAAAACATCTAGCAGCCAAAATTTAGTTTAGGTATGAAACAAGGTACATATGATGAAAGTGGATGAATTATGTGATGTGTATAGCTTTGGAGTGGTGGACTAGAAGTGCTAATGGGAGGGCATCCATGCAATCTGGTCTCAATTATCTCATCTTTAACCTTTTTAGTTGCAGGTACCAATCAAGCACTTCTGAAATATGTGATAGACCAACGTCTCCCTTCTCCTCAAGAGAAACTTGATGAAGGTATGATCTATATTGTAGAAATTGCAGTTGCTTACTTGAATGCCCTTCCATAATACTGCCTTAATATGCATCAGGTTTCTTTGGGACTATTAAACATGCTACCTACATTGATCAAGACACTTTTTGAAATAAAGTTAGTAGAAATATTGGTTCATCATAATGTCAATAAAGGAGGGTAACTTTTTTTTAATTATTTTTTTAAAAAAATTAATTAGTCTATGGCCAATTCAAAGTGCTTGTGACAATTTATATTTTTGTACTTTGTTAGAATTCCACAACTATGATGATGCCCCTTATAATACTAAAGCAAAGCATATGCAAATTATATGTCTATCCAATATTGAATTTAAACCTTAAGCAATGTTCCAACAAATGAAATGTAACCACGAGGGAGAGAAGAAATCATAACAAATTGAAAATCTGGTTTTATAATCAATTCAATTAAGCACCTTTAAGGGACCATTAGATTGTATTCCTTTCTCATCTTTGGTCAAGCTACATTCATTAATGGTAGGAGGATCCTTTTAATCTAATTAAGAGGGCATTTAGCCTTTTAAGTATTGTTGTTTGCTAATTAACTATTAACAATAGTCTAAAGGTATTTAGTTAATTTTTGATGCTACTATTAATATCTTCTGATTTTTTTTATATAGTTTTCTAATAATAGCTCATGAAAAAGAAGTTTAAGAGATGCTCTTCACTCTTTAGTATTTAAAATAATTTATGTAAACTAAATTACCCCTAAATATTTTGTATATTGTTTTAGTTTTTTTTAACTTATTGCATAGGTTAAATATGTGTCTTTATTTCATTAATATTTAAATAAAAAATGATATCTTTTATCTTTTAAAGCTATTAAATATTTTTTTTATTTTACTTTTTCCTTAATATTGCTACCTAAAAAAAAAAAGTATTTCAAACATTATATTCCTTTTACTATTTTGTAAATATTAATATTTTTATAAAAAAATAAAAAAATATTTGTATTTTTTAATAATATTTATTAAAAAATAAAAATTATGAAAATAAAATAAATTTATTAATACGATATATTGATAAATACTAAGTATTTTTAACAAGTGTAACAATAATAAGTAATTAGTAATTAGTAATCAATATCAATAATCAATGATAATAATAATATAGAATAAATAAATTAAATAGACCTAAATTAAATAATTTCTCAAGTTTGAAAACCCTTTCATCTAGGAATATGTATAACAATTGGAGGATCTTTAAGTTATAAATTATAAGAAGGCAGAATAATAATAAAAAAAAAGCCTAATTAGTTTTGGAAGGAAAATTATAAGTTACAAAATTATACTTCAATTTTCTATGCAATTCATAGTACCATGTTATAGGGATGTTGCATTAACACTTTCCTCGCACAAAATTATACTGTCAAGCCCAGATCTTTAGTATTTATATTGAGTCACGCTAGTATATGGGATGACAAAATCTCATAGGCTATATGATATTATTTTGGCATCTAATTACACCTAAAAAAATTAGTAACAACTCCCAGCAAAATTGTTAGTTTAAGACTAAAGAGTCATATATTTATCAATTTGAACCAAACAATCACAAGGCAAGAAGCGGAAAGGATCACCCATGGAATTGCGACAACTGGAAGTATATGGTGTGACAAATGTATTCTAATATTACTAATCAATCAAACTCCAATAACTTTATTTTTGTATTTATTCTTTTTAAATCAAGGTGTGGAGAAAACTTTATTAGTGATACATTAAAAATTGTTCTTAAATCTTTATTAATTTTTAAAAATTGGTTTAAGTGCAAATTCTACCAGAAATTGGAAAAACTTCATAAATTTTTTTGACTACTTTTTTCATTTTTTTTTTATTTTTTGATTTGGCTTGAACTTTAATCGTATCTTAGAACAAATCAAAATATTATAAAAATAAATAAATAAATTTTTATGCCTTCTAGGGCACCTTCGTGGTTAAAAATATGAGAAAATTATATTTTTCACTTTATACTTGTGACATAATTACATTTTGTATTTCAAATTTTAAAAAATTATAGAAAACTTGGTAAAATTAACATAAGTTAATCAATCTAGATGAAAATCATGAAAAGATAGTGATATCCTGTATAAAATAAAGGGTTAAAAACTTCATCCTTTGAATTCAACCTTGGACTGGTTCTCTTCCTACCATCTTCTCTCTAAACCCAAGAATTCTTTTCTTTTATTTCTTGTCATATGTACAATTGTTGATCTAGTTTTCATTCAACCCCTAGAACATAGGCCAAAACCCAAAATAATTCAAGCTAAAGAATCCACTCAATTGATCTTTATAGAGTCCAGAACCATGGCATTATTGTTGACCTTGATACACTCGATGACCTTGTTAAGTAGATTGATAGCACCTGTCAAATATGAGGGGTTTTTTCAAGTTATCAATCATGAGGTGCCTTTGGAAAAGGTAGAAAAGATCATGAATATTGCAAGAAAGTTTTATGATTAGTCTTTGAAGGAGAAAATGAAAGTCAGGAGAAGTGAGAATAGACAAACATGGTATAATAATATTGAGCTAACTAAGAATGCTAGATACTAGAAATAAATCTTTGATTTCATTTTTTAGGAACTTGTCTATGCTTCACCCAATCCTAAAGATGAAGAAGTATTAGAGTTACTACATTAGGTGTCTGAGTACCCCATTGAACTAAAGGTAATTTCTTTAAATTTTCTTATTTTTAAACTACTTCATGACATTATCACTCTTGTTTCCAAATTAACCATTTCTTTTGGGTAAAGCAAAAATCATGACTTGAACCTTTATGATGAATAATTTTCTTGAATTTCAGTACATTTTGTACTGAAAGGATTTATTTTTAGTTTTTTTTTATCTACTTTATATATCTAATTTACTGATATGGACTAGCATATCATGGTAGATATCCACCTTGCCTTAAGTTTAGGTTTACCAACAAAGAGAATAAATGACTTCTTTAAAGACCAAATTAACTTAATTAAACTTGAACAAGATCCACCTTGCCCATCTCCTCAATTGATCCTTAGCCTCAACCAACACAAAGACAGTGGTGCCATGACCATTGTTACTCAAGCTTATGTTAGAAGACTAGAAGTGAGGCGTAAATCAGTCAGTCATATTATTTTCATGTTTTGTTCCCCATTTTATCATATAAGGTCATATTACAGGACATGGAATAAGTGGACACAATAAACAACATAAGATCTTGAAAATCATGGTGCCTCTGCTTTGCTATAACAAGTTGACCTCAAAACCTTAGCAATTAACTTACCAGCCAAGTATCAGTTATGATAGTTATGGCAGTTAGAGAAACTTATTCCTAAAGCTTTCTAGCAAGCATGTCAAGCAACTTCTTTTGTAATGATGTATTTAATTCAAATTTGAAGTATTTTGATAACCAATGTACAATCTTGCAACTTTGTATTTAAATTCAAATGATGAAATTCAAATTTGTAAAAAAAAAAAAAAACTTATTTTTGTAAACTTTGTTATATGTAACAAAGAAGAAACTAGAAAACAATAGGCTTTTTGGAAAAATATTCAAGCTTTGACTATCCAGCCTTGAACCTTCTCCCTACTTCTCTTTCTTCCTTCTTATCACCTTTGTTGCATGTAATTTATGGTCATCACAATCCATCTAACATATCTGAACTGTTAAATTCAAATGCCAAATCTAAGAAATCACAATCATCAATTATAACCAATAGTACACATATTATTTCATCCATTGAATCCATTTATCCTATGTCTTCCAAACATTTTTGTAGAACATATGCTCATGATTGGGGTGAAAGACTTCATTAAGAATATGATGCCTCTACATGCCACAAATCTCCCCTTGAAACCAAAGAATTCTCTATTTTATGAGTTTTCCTATCATAAGTTCATGATATATTTATGGTTCCCTACAGCCAATCAAGAATGAAATAAGATCATGCAATGATGATTTTTACAATAATTGTAAACATTAGGGTAATAGTACAACCATAAGGAGTGCACAAAATGGATGTTTCAATGATTCTTTGAGGCATTACAAGGAAATGGAAGCCTTAAAACTAAATTCTAATGCTTGTACTATGGCTAGTCTTTTGCTAGTAGTAACTAACACATCCTTTGACAATGTCTTCTATAATAGGGAGATGTTAATGAAGGTGAAAAGACAGAATTTGAGAACCTATAATGGTCACCATATTAAGTTCCATATCCTTCCTCTCCATCAAAAATAGATTCCTCTATACTGCCCAAGCTACCATTTTAGCTAACTTTAGTGCCTCTTTGTCACTTGATGTCACTAGAGATTTAAACCATCCAATGAAATCTTCTTGCACAAATTCCCTGATCCATAATCCAAGAGGGATAAGAAATTGTACTCTTATGACCCAAAGACAAGTCAGTAGCACACGAGAGATTGTCTCTTTCGCATTGCTACACTCCACGTCTATAAGCATCCTTTGAGCGAAAAATTTTTATTTGTTGGTAGGAAACTCTTAACGAGCTCGCCATATGAATGTTTCACTTTACTTGGAATCTTTAACTACTAAATCAACTTCCATTAACCAAGTCCATGATTATCATTAGATGAAGATGGAGCTAAAGAAGGGCCAAACCCAATAATGGATTGGACAAGGTGATATAAGTCTTATTTTCTATATAGAACAAATGTTTTCTAAAGCTAGTATATTTTAAAATTGGAAAAAAAAATTGGTATTAAATCCATAAAAGAAAAAAAGAATAAAAGGGAAAAAATTAAGTGAGAAGAACTAAAAGGTAAATGTTTAAAATATAATAATTTATTCAGTAACTTTCTATATTTGTTCAATCTTGTCAAATACTAATAAATCGGTATTAGATATTTATTGTTATGAAATAAATTTGCATCAAATAATATCTTTTTTATTAAGTAGAATTTTCCTTGTTCACTTTGTATTGTATACCAAATACTATCTAAATTTTTTTTAGTAGTAATTAGCAAAATCTTCATGTACTTTTTTCACGACGAGGAAATGAAGTAGTTTCTTTTTCTAATTAGATTTCTTGGAAGTGAAGGAAAAGAAGATGAGAATGGAGAATAAAATGATAAAATTTGGTCAAAAGAAAAAAGAAGAAATAAAATCATTGATCTATCTCTAAAAGTTGTTAAGAAACAATGGCCATAAAAGGAGTATAAACTGTTTCTACTACCTAATAATTAACTTTTATTCAAATTGTTCTAATTTTCAATGCGTGGACTTAATAGTTTATTTTCAAAAAATTATATTCAAAATATTTTAATTAATTGAGTAATTTTCATTTTTTTTTAACTTCTTTGCATACTAATGTTTTTTTTTTATTATAGAACAATAATTATATTATGTATAAATTAAGTAATAACTTAACAAATTTTTTCAATTATTCATTTTAAAAATTTAAGTGGGTTTTTGGAAAAAAAAAAAAAAAAGGGACTATGATAATATACTTCATTTTATATATATAATATAAAACAAACTGAAAAAGAAAAAAAATAAATGACATCTCTTAATATTCCCACTAACTTGCTCAAAATGTTTTAGTGTTGAGTAGTCTAAATCTCGACTTATAGCTAAGTCACCTTTCACTGCATTTCATTGTGAAAATTTATTTAATTATAAAAAAAAAGAAGAAAAAAAAAAAGAGAAAGGAAATCAAGTATCTAGCGTGCTACTGCTCAAAAAATAAGAAGAAAGGGAAGGAATTGTCCACCAATAATTCTATTGGATGAGATTCCGGCCCGTACAATAATACAAAGAGACCCTCCAAACAAGTGGTGGGATTAAAAGACGTGCAAATCCTACGTACTTTTTTTATGTGTATAGAGCACATTTGATGTAGCAAGTGTAAACAGCACAGTTGAATTGGCTGCATTCACGTTTTTGTTAATTATATGTACATTTTATTAATTGTATATACATTTTACTTGACTATATGCATATTATATTTTAAAAAATAAAATAAGAAGAGACGGAAAGGCGCGAGTCCCATCCCACTCCACCGTCCAAGAAACTTTTACAAAGACGAAGACTCACTAAAACGAAGATTTGGAAGTTGCGAAGGGAATAGACAAAGTCAACCGCAGTTGTCCATATGCAACTTTTCTGCAGCGACCCCAGTTAGTGTCAATTATGATTATGCAGCTTCCTAATTGCAGTTGTCCATACGTGTCGTCTTATAAAAAGTTTCAAAAAAAAAAAAAAAAAAAAACTATGGCTACACATCAAAAAGCGAGAGAGAGTGGCCAAGCAGAGTTTCCTCATAAGGACGATGCCTTCAAATAATGTGCACCAGGCCCCCATACATGCAAGCAAATTTTGATTCCCTCCCTCCCACTCCTTCTCTTTGCCACCTCATCTCTGCAACATTTAATGCGTGTATCAACACCAAGGCAATTGGTCGGCCATGGATTTGTTTTAGACAAAGAGTGACAAGTGGGAAAAAGGCATTGAAAGCAAGGTTGTAAGAACCGGACCAGATCAGCCGATCCGACCGGTAAAACCGGGAACCAAACCCTGATCCGGTCCAGTTCTTTTTTAAAATTAGTTGAAATATAAATCGGTCTAAAAACCGATAAACCAGCTGGTCAACTGGGAACCAGTGAACCGGACCCAGTTTTCTCCAGTTGACCAGTTCGGTTAAAAAAAAATTGTTAGGTTAATTTTTTGTAAATTTTCATTGTGCCACATTCTTCGTCCCTACCCTAGGCCGCCGCACACCTCTACTCTCTAAATTGCCGCCACGCTTACTGTTGCTTCCACTACTCAAAATCTCCGTCTCCATTCCTCTCATTACCTTATACTATTTAAAAAAAAAGTTAGTAAAAATATAAATAAATTAATTAAATTAATAAATTAATTTTAATTTTTTAATTAAATTAATTTAAAAAATTTATAATAAAATTTTAAAATATATTTTAATTTTTTAAAAAATTAAAAATTATATTATTAATTTTTATATATATTTAATATTAAATATTAATTTTATCAATTTAAATTTGGTGAAACTGTTGACCTTGAATGACCGGTTCTAAAAACCTTGATTGAAAGCAAAGTATCGTCAGACATCTAGGGTAGCATCCATGCGCGTCTTCCCGAACAATTAAGGTGAGGACAGTTAGACACCATCTCCTCATTGTGTTATGTTGTATAATATCTTGATTCCTTAACTATATCTAAGCCGTCGATAATATTGTTGAGATTTTAAATATAGACTATATTAATGTAAATATCCTATTAATTATGTTCTGTAGTGCATAACATTACATTTAATTATATCTATGTTCCGCACTGAATAACAAGGTATGAGCAATAACTAGACGCTAAGCATATTCCATCAAATAAATAATGTTTCCCAATAAACATATAGGATATATACCAGTTAGCTAATCAGCAGTCAGTTGAAACATCAAAAAATAAAAAAGCTTTCCTCGTTTTCGAAAAATAAACAGAAAAAAAGAGCAGCGTCAAGGGGACATTTTTGGATTTGCTAGTTGTCATGACACCGACCTCAAATCTCAAGAAATTTTAGAGCTGAATGTTTTAGTGCAGCAAAGAAACACGCCACAATCGCTGATTTTTTTAGTTTAAAATTATTATCAAATAATTAATTATGTGTATCAATAATAAGTTTTGTATTGCAATTTATCAATTGCAATAATAATGTAGAATAAACTTATAGTAATAAATAATAATTTCACAAATTAATATACAATATTAAAGTTATAATAAATATTAATAATTATAATTTAATTAAAATTATATAAAAAATATATATTATTTTTACTACTTAATAATTAATTTTTATTTAAATTTTTCAAATTTCAATAAAAGTATAATACATAAACTTTACCACTAAATTCTAAAATATTATGTTTTATTTTATTATTTTATTTTAACATAATTTTATTTCAAGTTTCTTTGAGACCACTAAACATGTGTCCTACATTGATCAAGTTATTTTCTGAAATTGAGTTGGCAGAAATATTGGTGCGTCACAATGTCATTGGAAGAGGGTAATTTTTTTTTTTTAAAGAAAACATTGATTAGTCTGTAATTGTGATAGTTTATATTTTTGTACTTTGTTAGAATTTTACAACTATGATGATGTCACTTGTAACTCTAAAGTAAAGCATATACAAATCATATATGTTTCCAATGAGGAATTTGAACCTCAAGCTACAGTCCAACAAATGAAATGTAAAAATTAAGGGAGCGAAGAAATCCTAATCAACTGAAAATTTGGTTTTATAATCAGTTCAATTAAGCACTCGTAAAACACAGTTTGGTTCGTTAGGGTTGGATGGATTTATGAAATTCAACCCGCAACGTGAAGCTTCAACAACACACTCAACTTGGTCCATAGACCCATCTCGCTTGTCACTAGGTACCATTGTTATACAATTGTTACAAGTATCTCTCATGTTAAATTAAACCTGGAATCGTATCCATGAGAGAAGTTGTGGATGGGACACCTAGCAAATGGAGAATATTTCTTGTTGCGTATTTCCAGGCATATTTCTTTTTTATTTATTAGGAGGTAAAGGTTCAAATGATCATGACTTATACAGTAAGAGTGTTTTTCTCATTCCTTTAGGTATCTCAATAATTGAGTGCTTGGATCTCTATGTGAGAAGTTTTGAGTTCTAATCTTGATAAGAGTATAAGGTTTAAAGAGATTAGAAGAGTTATTTCTATTAAATAACTCATGATTTATTAGCATGATCTATTAGACCTTTTAATCGATATTAAAAGAAAAATGACTTATAAACTTATAAATTAACAAATAATTCAATTAAATTAGATTTTATGTATATATTATTATTATATTTAAGTTAATTTAATGTAAAATAACTATTGGTAAGAATAAGAGCTCTATATCATTTAAGAATTAATGGCCACCTTTAATTTTTAAACTTATTAATTAAAAGGAGTAGGAGATCGCACCCATTTTCATTAAATCATTTTATGAATGGGTGAGAAAACTCCTTTTGTTAAATCATCTTGCAGAATGGTGTGTGAAGCTTTTTTAATTGAATAATTTCTAATGAGAGCATGAGATTCTAGTTACAAAAAATTTAGTTCATTTGTAAAAAAATGTAAACTGATAAGAACAGATACTAATTAAAAGCTAATAAGAGATACTCTCATATTGTAATACCATATATTTGATTGACTACTAAATTATTTCTGTTTTCTGTTAGTAGATTTACAAGCAATTTCCTGTGTTGTCGGTCATTCTAATTTTATGGTTAATCAATGAGCTCTACTTGTGGGCAAGAGGTTCCCTCGACACAATGCATCTATCCCATTAACTTTAACGAAAGATAAAAAGAAAACCGTTGATTTGGTAGACAGCACATAACTAGCACTCAAATTCTTATACCTCGTCCTATCAGTACTCTCTGGACAAATGCTAAATATGCAAAGATGAAGAATAGAATTCAGCAACCAGATAGCTGACAAAAACATGTAACACAGAAGGCTACACAAGCAACAAGAAGAGGAAGCCAGCTCACTCTTCTGTTTGAATTCACATGCAACACAACTATCTAGACCGGACCTCCCCACATTTATGGCTATTGCCAAACCACTTTTAATGCCAGGCCGTTATTTTCAAGTGCAGCAATTAATCTAAGCAATCCAGAAATTTTATTTTAAATTTGTTTATAAAATGGTAAACAAAGTAACTTGATAAAGGATTAAAAACTTAATGACGCCTCATACAATTTGCTCAAGCTTTCAATTTCTAGCTGAAAACCAGACATCAATGGCACGATTGATATCACACGCAAATGTTGGGCATTACTAGCATTCTTTGCCTTATTCAATGTCATCCTAAACATCTCTCCTTCCAGCATTTTATCGGCATTGGCAGCTGCACAAGAAGTTGAATAGACAGAATAAATTAAAAGGGTAAATGAAGGTCATAGTACCCCTTTTTGGCTGTAATAAAACCCTTACAACTAAATTTCCCACTAAATATAAGTTATGTCAGTTGTAACAATCATGAAAATTGAAGAAATTTACTTTAAAAGCTTTCTAGCAATCATTTCCAACAATTTTTGTAGTGATACGTTTAATTCAAGTTTGAAGTTTTTTAAATTTAAATTATATAATTATAAAATTTTGTATTTAAATTTAAATTTATAAAAATTTGATTTTCTAAATTATATGTATATATTAAAAAAGAAGTTAGAAAACAATGAGTATTTTACATACATCCAAGCCGTGTTGTCCCAAACTTAATCCATCTCTCTCAATCTCATTCTTTTCCTTCTGTTGCAAGTAACTACGAATCATCACAGTCCATTCAACAGTAAAAAGGAGTGAGCCCATACGCGAAGCTACTCAAGAAACGATTAAGAAGCAAAGATGGAGGGTCATTACCATCAAAAGTGTGAAGCTTGGCAAAGTGAAAGAAATCATCAGCAAAGCACCCAAATAGGACTCTGGCAGCCCTGTCGAAGCATATCACATTAAGCACCTTCGTATCCGTTGCAATTGACACCTGCCCACAACCCCACGCACATCATTTAAAAAGGGAAAACGAAAGACGAAAATGAGATGAATTGGTACGTCTTCAAGATAAAAAATAGAAAAGAGAGGTAAAGGAGGGGGGGAGAGGGAAAGAAAGGCATTACAAGGATGCGCAAGTGGCGCTTGGAAAAAGGAAGGAGAGAGTTGGAGAGTATGCAAGAGCTGCGGAAGGAATTGGGATTTTTGGAAAGAGTTCGCTGGCAGACTGAACAGGCTCGGTACCTCATGTTGGTAGGGTCCATCCCTATCACTGCAAATATTAAAGTTGTTGCCTTCTTCCCCTCCACTTCCATTGCCTCCTTCTTCCTATTCTCCACTGGACCTGTAGGTTTTTTTTTTATTTTTTTCTTGAGTGAAATAGTGGTTAAATTTAAACAAATTTGAATTTGAGTGTTTTAATTGTAACAAACTAAAATTATGTAAAGAAAACGAAAATTAATAATAATTTAATAGTAAATTTATATAATTAAATTATTAAAAAAATTTAAAATTTAAATATAAATAATTTTTTTTTAATAAAAATAATATTCTTTATATTTTTTTTTAAAATATCTTATGAATTAGTTATAATTAATGTTAAAATATTTTTTTACCAAAGTCACCCTAAAATCATCTAACTTAATTGTGTGATTCTAAATCTTGAAACTATAATATTTAAATTAAATTTTATACTCTCTCTAGGACCTCAAGAATTATAAAAGAAAATTTAGAAGAAAAAAATCAATAAAAAAAGTACATTAATGGATGGATAGTGAAAACAAATAGTGTGAGACCTACACAAAAAAATAACTTGAAAGCTTGAAGTTTAAATTTTTTATTCTAATCTTTGATGTGTGATTAAATTTTCATAAATAATAAAATATAACATAACATAATATGCAAGAATTTTTAATTTTTTTTTAATATTATTTTATTTTTTTATTTGCCCTTTGTCTATTTGACTTTGTCCATCTACATTTTTCTATAAAAAATACTCAAAGGTAAATGAAGAGGAAATGAAGTAGTTTCCTTTGTTTATTAGATTTCTTGAAAGTGAAGGAAAAGAAAATGAGAATGAAGACAAAAAAAAAAAAAAAAAAAAAAGTAAAAAACAAAGAATTAGAAGAAGAATAAGAAATAAAATCACTTATCTACTTCTAAAAATATTAAGAACCAATGGTGATAAGAGAGGGAGTGTAAACTACTTTTTTTTTACTTAATAATTAACTTCTATTCAAATTATTTCAATTTTTTTAATACATGAAATTCACAAGTTATTGTCAAAAAGTTATAATTATTTTTTTTTTTTTTCTGTAACTTGTTTGCAAACTAATGGTTTGTTTTGGGGGTTATTGGATAATGAATATATCTAATGTAAATTAAGTGAACACCTAAAAAAGGTTTTTTAATTATTCACATTAAAAATTTAAAGTTATACTTATTTAATATATTTATATTTTTTTTTTATAATATTGTATAATTTTGAATTATATAAATTTATTTTATTATTTATTATTTTAATTTAATTTTATTTAATTATTTAAATTTTTTTAACACATGACATTAAGTTTATTTAACTCAAAGTTAAAATTAAAAAATATTTTGAAATTAGTTATATTTTACTATATTCTATATTAACTTAATTTTTTTTTTTACATTAACTTAATTTTTTTTTTAGATGTGCACTAAACTTTGCTCCACGTCCGAGTATACAAAATCTGGTTAGTTCAAATGTCCATTAACCAAATCCGGTTAAGGAATTTGGAGCACGTTCCACGAGCAGAGTGTGCGGAGCTGGAACGAGCAGTATCATTTGGGTCAAGAAATGGTATATAATAGACATGAAAAATGGGTCGGGCAGCCCTGCAGTCGGTCAGGCATAGTTCGATATGGGCCGTTTTAAATGCGGCACGTTCGTGAACAGTATCAAATTGAGTCGAAAATTTTCGGTCCATGTGCGTTTTATGTCTGTTTTTATTTTTTATTATATTATTAAATATTAATATAATATTTAATTTTTTTTAATAATTAAATTAAAAATATAATAATAAAAATCTAAATGTTAATATATATAATTTAAATATAATTGAGTTATTAAAAAATATAATATATTATTATAGATTAAAAATAAATAAAAAATAATTATTTTAATTAATTTTAATTAAAATTTAATTTTTTTTAATAAATTAAACATAATATAATAAAATATAGAAAAAAATAAGTCATAATTTGACATAATATAAAATAAATAAATTTTAAAAAAATATATATCATAATAATATATTTTATTTTATATATTTAATATAAAATAAATTAAAAAAATTTTGATATTTCACAATATTTTTATTAATTTATTTAAAATATCTTAGTAGTTGGCATTCTACTTTTGCACCTATCACCTTGTGTTTTATTTTAAAAATTCATTCAATTATCAAAATTCATTCTATTGCTCAAAAAACAAGTGCATAGAAAATTAAAAGAAAAGGAAGGAACTGTCCACCAAAAATGCTATTGAATGGAATTCTGGCCGGCACAATAATACAAAGAGACCCTCGGGATGGAGAGAGAACAAGTGGTGGGTTTAAAACGTGCAAGTCCTATATACAGACAATAACAATGTCAGCACAGTTTTATTGGCTGCATTCACTTTTTTGTTAATTATATATACATTTTTATTTATTATATATACATTTTACTTGACCATATACATATTATATTTTTTCAAAAAGTAAAATAAAAAATAAGAGGAGACGGCGACCCACCCCACTGTCCAACAAACTTTTACAATGACGAAGACTTACAGAGGACTTGGAAGTTAAGAAGAGAAAAGACAAAGACTTACAGAGGACTTGGAAGTCAAGAAGAGAAAAGATAAAGTCAACCGCAGTTGTCTATATGCAACTTTTCTACGCTTACCCCAGCTCGTGTCGATTATGATTATATAGCTGCCTAATTGCAGTTGTCCATACGTTCTCGGTGTCGTCTTATAAAAAGTGAAAAATAAAAAAGAAAAAAGAAAAAACTGGTAAGGCGCGCTGTTCATAAATCTACAAGTGTCAAATATTAAAAAAATTGGTGTGTGGTAAATGTTTTGTGATTAACAAAACTGGACCACAATTTTAACTTAAATTTTAGAATTGAATCTTTTTGTGTAGCAAAGAACATGCCATAATTGTTATTTTTTTAATTATTATCAAATAATAATTATGTGTATCAATAATAAATTTTAATAATAAAATTTATAATTGTAATAATTATGCCGTAAAAATTTATAGTATTAAATAATAACCTAAAATGAAATATGATGTTAAAATTATGATAAATGTTGTCAACTATAATTTAATTAAAATTATATAAAGAGTATAAATTAATTTATAGTAATTTAAAATTTTTTTTAATTATTTATTCTAAAAATAAGATTTAGATATGATTATTGGTTAATACTTCTTAGACTTATAGGTTAGCTCATTGTTCAAAATTTTAAATATAGTATGATAAAACATAGGAAGAGAAATAAATTATTGTTTAATATAATATAAAATAAATGAATTTTTAAAAAATTGAACCATAATAATATATTTTATTTTATTTATCTAATATAAAATAAATTGTAAAAATAAAAAAGACATCTCTCAATTTTTTTATTAATTTATTTAAAATGTTTTAGTGGTTAGCAATCTATATATGAACTTATCACCTTGTATTCCGTTTCATTGTGAAATTTTATTCAATTATCAAAATAAAATAAAAATAAAAAAGAAAAAGGAAATCAAGTATGTAGCGTGCTATTGCTCAACAAAAAAAAGTATGTAGAAGGGAAGGAATTGTCCACCAAAAATGCTATTGAATGGGATTCCG
Source organism: Rhizophora mangle (assembly GCA_037832345.1). Classification (NCBI taxonomy): domain Eukaryota; kingdom Viridiplantae; phylum Streptophyta; class Magnoliopsida; order Malpighiales; family Rhizophoraceae; genus Rhizophora; species Rhizophora mangle. The sequence continues at coordinate 4,903 of JBAPLJ010001679.1, read as the reverse complement.
GCCTGTACGATAATACAAAGAGACCCTCCAGATGGAGAGAGAACTAAGTGGTGGGTTTGAAAAACGTGCAAGTCCCATATAGAGAAAATAACAATGTGTAAACAGCACAGTTTTAATGGCTGCATTCACTTTTTTGTTAATTATATACACATTTTTATTAATTGTATATACATTTTACATGACCATCTACATATTATCTTTTTTCAAAAAATAAAATAAAAAATAAGAGGAGACGGGAACGTCGCGAACCCCACCCACCCCACCGTCCAAAAAAACTTTTACAATGACGAAGACTTACAGAGGACTTGGAAGTAAAAGACAAAGTCAACCGCAGTTGTCTATATGCAACTTTTCTACGCGTACCCCAGCTCGTGTCGATTATGATGATATAGCTGCCTAATTGCAGTTGTCCACACGTTTTCGGTGTCGTCTTATAAAAAGTTATAAAAAAAATAAAACAAAAGAAAACACTATAGCTACAAATATGTTAAGGCGCGCAGTTTGTAAATCTACACGTGTCAAATATTAAAAAATTGGTGTTTTGTAAATATCTATAATTTGTGATTAACAAAACTGCACCACGGGAACGCGAACCCCACCCACCCCACCGTCCAAAAAAAACAATGACGAAGACTTACAGAGGACTTGGAAGTAAAAGACAAAGTCAACCGCAGTTGTCTATATGCAACTTTTCTACGCGTACCCCAGCTCGTGTCGATTATGAAGTGATATAGCTGCCTAATTGCAGTTGTCCACACGTTTTCGGTGTCGTCTTATAAAAAGTTATAAAAAAAATAAAACAAAAGAAAACACTATAGCTACAAATATGTTAAGGCGCGCAGTTTGTAAATTTACACGTGTCAAATATTAAAAAGTTGATGTTTGGTAAATATCTATAATTTGTGATTAACAAAACTGCACCACAAGTTTAACTTAAATTTTAGAACTGAATCTTTTGATGTGTCCCAATTACTTTTTTTTTTTTTTACTATTATTAAATAGTTAATTATATGTATCAATAATAAATTTTAATATTACAATTTCTAATGTCAATAATAATGTCAAACAAACTTATAGTAATAAATAATAATTTTACAAACTAAAATATAATATTAAAATTATGATAAATATTATCTATTATAATTGAATTAAAATTATATAAAAAGTATAAATTATTTTTATAATAATTTTAAAAAAAAATTTAATTATTTATTTTAAAAATTTAAGATTATTTATATTTGATATATTTATTTTTTATTTTTTATAATATACACATAATTTTAAATTATATATATTTATTTTATTATTTTTATTTTAATTTATTTTTATTTAAATATTTTTTTAACACATAATATTAAATTTATTTAATTTAAAATTAATTATAATTTACTTTTTTTTTACGTTAACTGAATTTTGTTATATTTTATACGTAAACTAAAGTTTGTTCATGACAAAAGTTTCTAGTTAGTTCAAGTGCCTATTAACCAAATCCGTGTATGGGATTTGAAGCACGGGCCACGGGCAAAGGCTAAGCGGCTGGAATGAGAAGAAAGTGAAAAGGGATCAAAAACCTGACATCTTTCAAACTTTTTACTACTTTGTTTAAAATGTTTTGGTAGTTGGCAGTCCATATATCGCAAAGTCACTTCGCATTACCTTTGTAAAAATTCATTTAATTATTCAAACAACAAAAAAAGGAAGAAAAAAGAAATCCTTTCTCTTCTAAGTTTAAGCGGTGTCCAATCCTTACTTTTTTTTTTTTCTCCATTTTTGTCTCAAGCGAATAAGTAGTAAACAGGGTGTTGTCTACCAATAACACTATTTAACGGGATTCTTGCCGGTACAATAATGCAAGGGATGCTGCAGAGCATCATAAGTGGATGCGACTCGTGCGGATCTCATTGATTCATTTTTCTTTTCAAATATATAGGTTCTACATATTTTTTCTAAAAAAAACTATGTGAGGAGTAAACAAACAAGTTAGATATGTATACAACATGTACAATTTGTTTACAAATCATAATAATGTGTAAATAATATCGTTTTATAAACTGTAAATATATTTTTGTTAGTTATATGTATATTTGGCTAAATTATATATATATATAATTTAAAAAATAATTTAAAATTGAAAAAAAGATGAAACCAAGCGAGCCCACCCCCACCCCCATCCACAGTAATCTATGCAGCAACTTTTCTATTCTACCCCAGGTTAATGTCAATTATGATGATATGACTGCCTTAGTTGTCCATACTTTTCGGTGTAAATAAAAATAAAAACTAAGGCTACAAAAATGTCGAGGCGCGCAGTGTGCAAATTTACATAATTATCTTCCGTCGGGGCGTTATGGTCTGTCGAGTTGCCTCTTTTGACCTGTCATTTTCTTCTGTTTCGGACCGGTATTCTGGTTCTTATTATGGCTGCGGAGACCAGGAAAACAGCCAAAACAGTTTAAATAACTCACCGGAGAAGCAAAGTAGGACAATACAAGACAAACCAACGTAAGCCAAAGATTTTTCACAAAAAAATTATTTTTAACTAATAGTTAGTAAAATAGGTAAGGATTCATAAATGTAAAGATAGAAGTCCCAAACAAGTTTCTTGTGCACAAGAAGTCCCAAACAAACCAGATTGGCGGTGGAAATGTGAAGAAAGCAAGCGCGTGAGCGAATTCGAGATAGAAAGCCAGAAAAAAGCGACGGAGACTCGGAAGAGATTTTGCTGAAGAAAATAATAATACGGTATTTAGAAATTTATTTTTGGCTTTACCATAGCAAGAATCCGCTGAAGATAAAAAAAAAGTCGAAATGATAATGAAATAAAAAGCTTTTTACTGTCGCAAAAAAAGAAAATTTTTCTAAATATGAAGATATTTTTGTCTATCCAAGAAAGTAAAATTGTTTTACATTTTTTCTATTATTTAGAGGTTTTTGAAAATATCAAATTCTCATTTTTTTTTCAAAAATATTAATTTTAAAAATTATGAGATTTTAAAATTTAATTATAAAAAATATTAATAAAAAATATTTTAATTATATTTAAACTCTAAATTTATTTTATATTTAAACATAAATTAAAATATATTGATAAATAAAATGTTTATTTTTTTATTTTTTTAATTTTATTTTATTTTTAATATTATTTTTATTTAATTTAAAATTTTGATATTTTTTATATAAAAACTGAATTTTGTTGATGACAAAAGTTTCTGAACTTGCAACTACATAAAATCTAAGTTCAAATGTCTACTAATGAAATGCGTGTACGAAAATTGGAGCACGTGCCACGGGCAGAGGCTCGGCGGCTGGAATAAGAAGTATCATTTGAGTCAAGAAATGTTTTAGTAGTTGGCAGTCCACATCACAACTTACAGTAAGCCTTACTTATTTTTATTTCTTTTATGCAAAAGAGCCTTCAAACGGAGAGAGATGTGAATGTTACTTATTTTTAATTTTTTTTAATATGTAGGTTATATATATATATATATATATATATATATATATATATATATATATATATATATATATATATATATATATATAATAATAATAATAATAATAATAATATATAAATAATATTATTTTATTAATTATATGTATATTTTTATTAATTATATTTATATATTATATTTTAAAGAAATAAAAAGAAAGAAAAAAAAAAGATGTAGTCGTGCGAACCCCACGACAACTCCCGTCCAAGAAAGATGAAGATTTACAAAACAATATAGACCATGTCAATTGCAGTAGTCTACACTGTAACTTTTTTAGACAGCCTCAAAGTTAATTTAATGTCAGATGATATCACACAAAAATATTAATATTTTTATTATATTTTATATCAAATATTAAAAAATTACTGTTTAATAATATTTAAAATTTATGATTAATAAAATTATATTTTAAATTTAAAATTATTTTAAAATAATATAAAAATATGTCACAATTGTCAATTTTTTTAATTATTATTAAATAATTAATTACATATCAAGAATTGATTTTTACACTCTCAATTTAGTAATTGCAACACTAATATTAAACAAATTTATAATAATAAACAATAATCACCACAAATTGATATATGATATTAAAATTATGATAAACTTTGTTCATCATTGATTTACTTAAACCCATACTCAAATTGGACTTTGAAGCGCATGCCACGGGCAGAGGCTGCACGGCGGTAATGAGATGTATCATTTGGGCTAAGAAAAACAGTAAAAAATCAAAGCGAAAAGAGAAAAGACTTGACATCTCTTAATGTTTTTACTACTCTGTTTAAAATGTTTTAGTAGTTGGCAGTCTGTGTCTCGACTTACAGCAAAGTGGCCTTGCATTGCGTCTCAGTGTAAAAATTTATTCAATTATCAAAATAACGAAAAAAGAGAAAAAAAAAGGGAGATCGTTAATGTTTTTTTCACCCCCTCGTGTCTCAAGAAAATAAGAAGAAAAGGAAGGAATTGTCTACCGATGACGCCGTTGAGTGGGATTCTTGCCGGAACAATAATGTAAAGGAACCTCCAGACAGGGAGAGAGAAAAAGTGGCTGATACTCGTACAATTTTTTTTTTTGTTAATTATGTGATGTATAATATATATATATATATATATATATACTTACAATGAGAATTTTCACAGAAGAAAAAAGGAATTCATCGGAAGAAAATCTTGCCGATCTCTAAGTTTTAGCTTTCCTTTTATAGAATAAGGGATGTATATAAGTGGTTAGTGAGGTGTCTATCAAGACAAACAATCTTTCGGTGGAGTGAACGACACCTTCTGGCAAAGTCTTCACAGTTGGTGAGGTGTACATCAAGACAAAACAACTTTTCGGTGAAGTGGATGTCACTATTGTTGAATTTTTGAGTAAAAGTAATGTTGGCAGATAGGAAAATGATTCACCTTGT